>JARQOC010000001.1:233915104-234096309 GCA_033576535.1 Allobates femoralis | reverse complement strand
GGGCGTGGCCAAGTGGCGGCGAGTTGCCCTGTACAACAGGCTGATTTCAATGGCGATAGTTGCTCCAGCAACATCGCCTGGTTTCCCAACAATGTTGAGAAACCAGGCGATGTTGCTTAGGCGATGTGCCTGCATCGTCCGGTCTGACACAGCAACAGCGATGTTGCCGGCAACTTCTCCCATAGATTCCCATGTTAAGGATCGCTGCCAGGTTGCTACCAACATCGCTCATGAGTTGCCGGTGATGTCTCCTCGTCTGACAGCTCATCAGCGATGTTGGAGTGCGGCCAATAATGTGCGCGCTCCCGGGAGTTGCCTGCGATGTTGCTGGAGATGTTGCCCCTTGTAACGGGGCCTTTAAACTTTACAGTTGATTTGTGACGGAATGTTCACAATTTATCTTCCAACTGCACAACCTGCACACTGCAACACAGATGGAGTCAGAAGTTCTTTGACTGAAGCAAATTTTGTTTTTCACAAAGTTTACTGCTTCACTTTTTATAGTGGCAATTTGGATTAACTCTGGATTTTTATGAAGAGTGATTAAATTAATTGAAAAAATGTGCACAGTCATTCCTTGTCATGAAAATTAACTTCATAACAAAAAACAATTTCCATAGACTTTCAACCTTACCACAAAATGACCGGCTTTGAATATTTTAGTGATCATCTATCTTATTAGTTCAGGAAAATGTAGGCAAAGACAGCTGATTTCTCTCTGTCATGCTGACCGAATTATACAGTGCCTACAAGTAGTATTCAACCCCCTGCAGATTTAGCTGGTTTGATAAGATGCCAATAAGTTAGAGCCTTCAAACTGCAAACGAGAGTAGGATTTATTAACAGAAGCATAAATCTTACAAACCAAAAAGTTATGTTGCTCAGTTGAATTTTTATAAATTTTAAACATAAAAGTGTGGGTCAATTATTATTCAACCCCTATGTTTAATATTTTGTGGAATAACCCTTGTTTGCAATTACAGCTAATAATCGTCTTTTATAAGACCTGATCAGGCCGGCACATGTCTCTGGAGTTATCTTGGCTCACTCCTCCATGCAGATCTTCTCCAAGTTATCTAGGTTCTTTGTGTGTCTCATGTGGACTTTAATCTTGAGCTCCTTCCACAAGTTTTCAATTGGGTTAAGGTCAGGAGACTGACTAGGCCACTCCAACACCTTGATTTTTTCCCTCTTAAACCAGGCCTTGGTTTTCTTGGCTGTGTGCTTTGGGTCGTTGTCTTGTTGGAAGATGAAATTACGACCCATCTTAAGATCCTTGATGGAAGAGCGGAGGTTCTTGGCCAAAATCTCCAGGTAGGCCGTGCTATCCATCTTCCCATGGATGCGGACCAGATGGCCAGGCCCCTTGGCTGAGAAACAGCCCCACAGCATGATGCTGCCACCACCATGCTTGACTGTAGGGATGGTATTCTTGGGGTCGTATGCAGTGCCATCCAGTCTCCAAACGTCACGTGTGTGGTTGGCACCAAAGATCTCGATCTTGGTCTCATCAGACCATAGAACCTTGAACCAGTCTGTCTCAGTCCTCCAAGTGATCATGAGCAAACTGTAGACGAGCCTTGACATAACGCTTTGAAAGTAAAGGAACCTTACGGGCTCGTCTGGAACGGAGACCATTGCGGTGGAGTACGTTACTTATGGTATTGACTGAAACCAATGTCCCCACTGCCATGAGATCTTCCCGGAGCTCCTTCCTTGTTGTCCTTGGGTTAGCCTTGACTCTTCGGACAAGCCTGGCCTCGACACGGGAGGAAACTTTCAAAGGCTGTCCAGGCTGTGGAAGGCTAACAGTAGTTCCATAAGCCTTCCACTACCGGATGATGCTCCCAACAGTGGAGACAGGTAGGCCCAACTCCTTGGAAAGGGTTTTGTACCCCTTTCCAGCCTTGTGACCCTCCACAATCTTGTCTCTGATGGCCTTGGAATGCTCCTTTGTCTTTCCCATGTTGACCATGTATGAGTGCTGTTCACAAGTTTGGGGAGGGTCTTAAATAGTCAGAAAAGGCTGGCAAAAGAGATAATTAATCCACATATGTGAAGCTCATTGTTCTTTGTGCCTGAACTACTTCTTAATACTTTAAGGTGACGAAAAACAGAATTCTGGTGGTTTGAGGGGTTGAATAATAAATGACCCTCTGAATTAACTTTTAACACTTTAAAAAAAAAAAAAAAAAAAGAAAAAATTTTTTTTGTGGCACTGCATTTCCCACTTTCAGGCTGATCTACAGTCCAAATGTCACAATGCCAAGTTAATTCCGCATGTGTCAACCAGCTAAATCTGCAGGGGGTTGAATACTACTTGTAGGCACTGTAAGACCAGACTGGTTGCTTTAAAAGTAGAGTTATCAAAATGCTCTAGTAAATCAGGTGTGCAATAACAGACATGTATAGTTAGATTTCTAATTTCTTACAAACTTCAACCCTATTACCAAAAAATAAATATGTATTTTATTGTGTATTTTCTATGAAAAGATGTGGCTTTGATTCCAAAAATACAGGGTGGAACATTTATATGGATGTACCTAAATAAAATGGGAATGGTTGCTGGTATCAACTTCCTGTTTGTGGTACATTAGTATATGGGAGGGGAAAATCTTTTCCAGATGGGTGGTGACCATGGCGGCCATTTTGAAGCTAGCCATTTTGGATTCAACTTTATTTTTTTCAATGGAATTTTTTTCAAGCAGTGGAAACCTCAATGCCACTGGATATCTGAATCATGTAGCAATTTCAGATATCCAGTGGCACTGAGGTTTCCATTGATGAAGAATGGCCTCACTATCTTTGTACCCCATATACCACATCATATCATCATTTATTGTGTTCCAACAGTCTGGGAGGGATCTATCCACTGTGGGTTAGTGTCACACCAATAGCTGTGGTTTTTTTTTTGTTAACTTCATCATTCACAAAAAAGTTTGCCTCATCACTCATCTGAAGGCAATTGTGTATGCTGTGAAGATACAAGATGTGCAGCATCTGAAACAGCTGATACTGGAAGCCTGTGCTAGCATTTCTTCTGCGATGTTGCTATCAGTTTGTCAAGAGTGGGATAAGAGGGTTGCATTGACAATCCAACACAATGGGCAGCACTTTGAACACATTTTATAAGTGGTCATAAACTTGTAAATAACTCATGAAAGAATAAAGTTATGTTAAAACCAAGCACACCATTGTTTTTCTTATGAAAGTCTCAATAAGTTTGATGTATCACATGACCCCTTTCCCATTGAAAAATATAAAATTTTATCCAAAATGGCTGACTTCAAAATGGCTGCCATGGTCACCACCCATCTGGAAAAGTTTTCCACCTCCCATATACTAATGTGCCACAAACAGGAAGTTGATATCCCCAACCATTCCCATTTTATTTAGGTGCATCCATATAAATTGCCCACCCTGTAGAAGATGAAAAATAAGATCATATATGACAAAGCAGGTGTTTCTCACAATGTCACTTGGTAATAATTGTGAAGCTTAATGATCATAACATCCATAAAATATGAAATAGTAAAATATCCACTAAGATGGCATGCATATAACTCCAATGATATTACCCAGAATAGCGTACAACATGAAGAGTCCCACAGATCATGCTCCCAAACATGTTTTGTGTTCCCACTCACTTCCTCAGCAGGTTTACCGCCTACTATAGAAATGCATGTACGATTTTCATGATAATATTGGAATTAGCCAAATCTTAATATTGGAGAATATAAATGGACTCAGGTTATGTTTCTACATAGCAGCACACTGTAGAAGCAGTATAAAATTTGTATTTATAGAGACTAGAAAGCAAATCTTGATAGTGTAATTTGTTTACAGAAATCCTATTACAATATGGGAACATTTACAGTTCAGTGCCTGATTAGACAGAGATCTGTTACCAGTTCACAGCTGGGAGTTGTCTCATTTTGCCGTTCGGTTGGTTCTGCATGCATTTGTTATTGTTTCAAAGTCTAAAAATGTTTAACTCAAATTTAGAAAGCACAACATTTGGACAATGATAAACGAATGACAAGAACGATATAAACTGTCGTGGAAGACCTTACAGAGCACACCCTGGGAGAACAGCATGTCTCCAGCTGTCCAACTTACTATAGTCAACCAATAAAGAATTGTGTTTTCAGAAGAAAGGATAATTATTTTCTTTAAGGTTGAGGTAGGGATTCCTTCGCAGAAAGCAATATTGTTATGTTTTGCAATAAAGATTGAGGTTGTCACATCAATATACTTTTAAAATTAGGATGGGAAACTTTCTGAAGCTATTGATGCAAAATATACTGTCTAATTTCAATAATTACCATTAGCAAATGCAACCCTTTTATCACATCTAAGTGACCAGTATTAAGTATTTAGGAACTATAAGAATTTCTTATCTATGATTATGGTGAATTTAGACCTTGAGATGCTCCACTTCCAAGACAACCTAAAAGTTGGTCATGAATAAGATCATCTGACACCAATCTGATTTTTTTTAGTTTGCGTGGGGCAAGAGAATTGAATTGTTATGAAATCTATTTTTACAAATAGTTGCTGCCACATGAAATGCAACATTTGAAACCTCTACTCAACGGCCCCTTAGCTTTATACTCATCCTCACACAGAAAATAACATGAGAAGGATCAAGGGAGGGCTTTTGGAGGATGGGTGTGATTGAGGCATGCTTAAAGGATAAGGGGAAGACACCAGTTCTTAATAATAGGTTGAAGAGATGGGCTAGGGTCAGGATGAGGACTGTGGTGAGGTTGAGGATGAGGGGGGGATGAGGTGGGATGGAAGTGGGTCAAGTGCACAGGTGGTGAGATGTGATCTGGAGAGTCAAGAGAAAACTTTATTTTATGTCATAGTGGAGAAGCTGGTTTTGGAAGAAGTGGGCTGAGTAATTTTGAGGATGCGCTGTGGGGACTTTGGGCAAAAGATTACTCTGATGTTTTCAATCGTCTGCTTGAAGAATGAGACAAAGTTTTCAGCTGACATGAGAGGAGAGGGAGGAAGTGCTGGGGGACAGAGAAGGGAGTTGAAAGTGTTGAATAGCTGTTTAAGGCTATGAAAATGAGGTAGGGAGGAAATGAGAAATAAGAAGTAGGTTTTTATGCAGCAGTGTAGATTTGAAATTGGTGAGGGACTGTTTGTAAGCGATGAATTGCAAGGTGGAATGGGACTTCTTTGATCTCTGATCAGCAACCTTCGAAATCCACCTCAGTTCTTTAGTCATGCTGGTGTGCCAAGGTTGCCTGTTGATTGTGCAGGTTTTGGTATGTGTGAAGGGACTATAGTTATTGTGGTATTATATAAAGTGGCAGCAGCATCTGCATTGTGTAAGGCAGCCATGTCTGAGAGGGAGAAGGGACTCAAAGAGTGAGTGTATATCAAGGTATTTTTGAGGTTTCTGCGAGAATAGGTGAGTTTGTGGACTAGAGGGTGTATATTTAGAGAGGAAATGGAAGCAAATCTAAGTACGTTGCATTTTGACAGGGGAGAGAGGCATGTTTGAGAGGTTAGATAAGGACCAGAGGAGGGTAAAGATAGGGTCAAGCGTGTGGCCATCTTTGTAAGTGGCTGTGGAGGACTATTGATCAAGTCCAAAGGAGGACGTTAGTGTTTAAAATTTAGAATCAAAGTCACCCATGGTGATGGTGGCAATGTCAGTGGAAAGGAAATTAAGTAGCCAGGTGGTGAACAGGTCCAGAAAGGTAGTGGCTGAGCTTAGGGATTGTTAAATGACAGCCTGGTGAAAGTTGAAGTGGAAGTAGATGCAGAGAGAGTGCATCTCAATAAAGGACAGAGTAATGGAGGGCAGCAGTGGAATTGGGGTGAAGGAGCAGTTATCTGACAGGAGAACACCAACTTCTTCACCATGCTTGTTGCTGGCACAGGGGTTTTGAGAAAGATGGAATCCACCAAAAGAAAGTTTAGTTAGAGAGGCTGTGTCAGAGGGGGTGAGTCAGGTTTCAGTGATGGCAAGGAAGGAAAGTTTATTAGTGAAGAAAAGTTCACTGATATATGAATGTTTGTTTACTCAGAGAGTGCATTCCATAGGATTCCTGTTAGAGGGACTGGGGGAGTGGAGCTGCGTGAATGGATATAAGGTTAGTTGTATTGCAAAAGTTTGTGATGGATGGTGTATGGAGTTTTGAAATGACAGTGGGGATGTACTGAGGGGGGCCAGGATTTTGAGTTATTAGTATGATATATATGAGGAAAAACAGAGAGAGTGTTAGTAGATGGGAGCACGAGAGGGCATGAGGTAGCCCTGTGTGTCTGGAGACAAAAGGATTTTATGTGGAGTGTCAGTTCTGTAGAGGAGATGAAATGGGTGAGGAGGATGGGGGAGAGAAATTATCAATTTCTTACTAGGTGGAGGGATTAGAGATAAGACTACAAGGTAACACATATCAAGAGAAGTGAGGGTGCTGTTTACAAGCTCACAATCTAGGTGGAAATGTAGCACCACAAAAATAAAGTGCTAGTCACATAAGGATCTAGCTATCAGTATAATAAATAGTTAATATCTGTACATGTACAGGTACAAAGAGCTATCAAATATGCACAAGAGAAAACAGATAGGAGTACGAGTTTTGGGTAATAATAATAAAAATAATAATGTTATTTATATAGTGCCAAACATACTATGCAGCTCTTTACAATTCAGAGGGGACATGTACAGACAATATGAGACATTACAGAGTACCAAAAATAAATAATTCAACAGATACAATGAGGAGTGAGGGACCTGCTCGCAAGCTTACTTTCTATGAGGAAGTATGGGAGGCACAAAAGTTAAATAGTAAAAAGTGCTGTCACCTAAGGTCAGCCATCAATATAATAAATAGGGGATTCACATAACGCTGCATGTATCATTCACCAACCAGGACCTTTACAGCACAAGTATAGATAAAGTGCTATTTAGTACGTCTAGGGTGTAAACCGATGATACAAGACGCTGGATTTGGAATAGAGCAGAATAGGAATAGTTAGATAAGTGAGGTGAGGGATAGGTTAGTCTAAAGAGATGCATTTTTAGGGCCCGCTTAAATCTATGAGTATTGGGCATTACTTAAATTGATCTTGTCAGGACAGATAAAGCAGCCAGCTACAGCCTACAGCCCCCAGCTGCCTAATTTTACTTGAGCTGGCAACCAAAAATACAGGGGAGCCCATTATTTTCTTTTTTAATTATTTAAATATATCATTTAAAAAATGTGTGAGCTTTGCCCAATTTTTGTTGACAGCCAAGGTAAAACAAGGAAGCAGGGTGCTGGTATTCTCAACGTGGTAAGTTCCATTATGATTGGGCTCCTCCAGCTACAGAATAGCAGCCCACCGCTGCCCCATTTATAACAATCGCCAATTCCTGTTGCTTTCCCGGTTATTTCCAATGCCCTGATGCGGTGGCATTGGTATGATAGCAGAGGTTAATGACAGCTGAACATTGACAGTTTGTCATTAAGCCCAAATTGGTAATGGTCAGGTGGCTATGATACTCATCCATTACCAATCAGTTAAGGAAATACAGTTGTTAATAAACACACACAGAAAAAATTCCTTTATTAGAAATAAAACATACTGACAACCTTAATTTTCCCATTTATTAACCCCAACCATACCCTCTGTTGGTAATCCATAACAAGGTCCCACGAAGTACACTAAGCTCTGCTGCATCGGAAGTCACGCTGATGGAGGAACGATGTGACCTCAAAGCACACACTGAGACCTTCAGCTGGGGGAAGCGGTCAGCTGATACGATTCTCATGGTGACCACATAATGCACTGCTGACATGGCTAATGCTTACTGGACATTGTCCCCTGCCCCTTCACTGCTTCCTCCATCCATGCCTTGTGTGCAGCATCCAACTGCTGGAGGCTTCTAGTAATAAGCTGGCAGCAATGTCAGGAGATAGTGACACAGATCTGCTGCCAGCTCCATATTAGAAGCCGCCAGCAGTCAGACACTGCACACAATACACAGTGGGGGAAAGTAGTGAAGGGATAGTGGGCACTATCCATTAAGTGATGTGGATGGTTTTATCGACAGTGAGTGAGCCCCTGAACTTCTAGGGCCCTAGTAATTACCTGGGTGCTAACACCAGCCCTGGCTGGTTGTACCTGTGGTGTCCGTTGGAGCAGAACCTGTATCACACAGGAATTTACAGCTAACTCAGCGTGCTTGTGCTGAGCTTGGCAGCGGGTAGCCTGCTGTCAATTATGATGACATTGGCTGTGATGCCCCGTTGACAGGGCCTAGGATAAGCTCCTGCCCTGTAATTGAGATGTCACAGGAAATAGCAATCTCCTGGCAAGAGTGGTCACATCACTGCCCTGAACCAGGTGATACCAGCAGAGCTGGGCTTACTGCAGATTCAGGTAGGTAGTTAGTATCTACCTACTTATATCTGTGAAACCCAAATAGTGCGAAAAAAAATTAAGCTGGATAAACTGTTCAAAGCTTTAAGGCCATTAATAACCCATTTCTGGGGTACAAAAAAAATCGTTATTTTGAACTTTTTTTTAAAGTTACTGACTTTACACCACACAACTCACCAAGAGCATAGGTAAAGAACAATACATCTATATGTACATCCATTATATTTGTTGTACATCCTGTACTTTAAAAGTTTTTTAGCACTTTTTATTTCATATTTATTATTACAAGCTTGAAAAATCCTTAGGTCTTGGAGGTAAATTATAATAAAAGACTTTGATCCTTTTTGCTTCTTTCTTGGATTTTGTTTTATAATTTTTTTTGCTATGCATTTATGTTATAATTGAGTGCCTCATTGTATTGGTTAATTATTTTTTATATGCTGTTTCCTGAACAGTAGCTTACCAATGGACTGACAACCCTCTAGAAATTAAATACTGGAGAGTAGAGATGGATGAACCTGGAGATGTATGGGTTCGGTGGATCCGGTTGGACTTAAAAAAAATCTGGGTGTGGGGCCACGCTTGAGCTTGAAACCTGAACTCCATATAAATCTATTGGGTTCGAATTTTACTGCTATAAAGTGGTGGCAGTAAGGGCTTGGGGGCTGTAAAAGAAACAAAATAGCTATTAAAGCATAAAAATTATACTTACCAGTCTCCCGCTGCGGTCACACTGGCCTATGGTTCTACTCATTAAGCCTCATGTTTATTCACTGCATCCCCCCACACACCCTCTGTGACATCATCTGTGATTGGTTGCAGTCAGACTGCACCCACCCCCACAATCTGTTCTGGTGTCAGTGATTGGTTGCCATGCACACTTGACATCATATTACTGTAAAAATAAATAATGAAAAAAAAATTGTGTGGGGTCCCCCAAATGTTGATACACAGTGCAAATAAAGCACACTTCTGTGAGTTGCAGCCCCCGGCCATGCACATTATGTTAGTTGTGTATAAAAGTATTGGGGGACCCTACAAGTTTGTTTTTTAATGATTTAAGTAAATAATTAAAAAAAACTGCATGGGGTACCTCCAATTCTGATACTCAGCCAAAACAAAGCACACAGCTGGGGCTAAGCATTATTTTCTGGGGAGGCCCATATTTATTGGTCCCCCAAGCTAAGAATAGCAGCCTAGAGCCACCCCAGAATTTGGTGCATTCATTGCACCTTGTCCTGGTGCTTATGTGTATCATCTCAGTTGCCCTGGTGCGGTGGCAATTGGGATAATATAATTGGTTAATGACAGCTGTGATTTGTCAAAAAATTACAGCTGCAATCAAGCTCTAGGTTAGTGATGGGTAAAGGTCAACAAGAGCCCCCATCACTAACCTGTAAGTCAAAAAAATAAGCACACACTGAAAAATCCTGTATCTGAAATAAAAAAGGCACATACTCTTTCTCCACTATATTCAACCCAAACACACCTGCAGTCCAAAGCAATCACACATACAATGTTGCTCAATGATCTCAGCTCTGCTACATCTCACACACTGCAGTGATTGAAAAAGCATCCTCTCACTACAGCATCAGAGACCAATAACTATGGGCCTCCTCAGGATTAGAATACCAACCTCTAGCCGTGTGCTTTATCCGTGCTGAGTATCAATATATGGGGGACTCCGCACATTATTTTTTCAATTATTTATTTATTTTTACACTAATATGTTGGCAGCTTTGTTGCCAAACACTAATGTGTATGGCAACCAATGACAGACACTGGCATAGATTGTGGGGGCGCAGTCTGACTGACACAACCAATCACAGATGCTGTCATTGAGGATGGGTGGGGGGATTCAGTGAATAAACATGAGACCTAACTAGATGGGAGCCCGATGCTATTACATCGGGTGGGTGTTGACATGATGATGAGAGGCCTCCCCTGTGTGCTCTGTGTGCTGTGTCTGGCCCCCTGTGTGCGCTCTGTGCCCTCCTGTGTTCACTCTGTGGCACCACTCTGTGTGAGCTACCCACCCTCCCTTATGCACTCGCTACTCTCCTGTGCAAAGCCGTGTGTGTGCTCTCTGGCCTGCTCTGTGTAAGTAAGATGCCCCTCCAGGGCCTTAGGATACTCAGAACTGGGCTGTTTTGAGGCTTCATTACGGGGATCACAGGGACCAAGACTCGACTCTGTGACCCTGGCGGTGTCATCTGGTGTGGGTGGCTCTCTCTCTTAGGGATAGAGATCTGGCATGGAGGGTTCATTCTTGGCAGGGATGTCTGGACCTGGGATACTTGTTAATTTATAAGTGACACCACCCGCAGGTTGCGGCTATAGATGGCCGCTGCTATTTGACAGTCTTCCTAGGGACCGATGGTTGGGAGGCAGCAATGTTCTTAAGCCCTCTCGTCATCTACGTGTGTTCTTCCTGACCTCACTCCTCCCAGGTGCTCCCTCTAACTACTTCCTTCACCACCCAACCCCACTACAATCATTCTCAGTGTGATCTGGGTGTCCCGGTACTGGTCTGTACCCCCCCTTAACAGTAAGTGGATACTACACCCTAACAGGGATGCAGTAACTCTGTGGCGACTGGATCCTCAGGGGAGCCACATAAGCTCTCTAGCTCCGCCTTTTAAGTGCTCTCTGCTCCCAACCTGAGCTGTCTGTCTTACCCCATTTTTATTCTGGCCCCCCTGTGTTGTCTCTCTGACTTCCTCATGTTGCCTCTCTGCCCTTTCTGTGGTCGCTCTCAGGCCCACTGTGTTTTTTATCTGGCCACCCTGTGGTCCCTCTCTGGCCCCTCTGTGTTGTCTCTCTACGCCTGAGGTCTCTCTCTGGCCCCCCATGTTGTCTCTTTGCCCCCTGTGGTCTCTCTCTGCTCCCCCTGTGGTTGCTCACTGCCCCCCCTTGGTCAATGTCTGCCCCGCCAGTGGTCTCTCTTGAGCCCTCCGTGGTGTCTCTCTGTCCCCCTTGTGGTTGCTCTCTGACACCTCTGTGGTTGCTCTGTGCCCCCCTGTGCTTTCTCTCTGCCCCCACCTATGCTTCCTCTCTGCCCCCATGTGGTTGTTCTATGGCCCCCACTGTGTTGTCTCTCTGCCCTCCCTGTGTTTGCTCCCATGCTGCTGTCACATGTAACGTATTGACTGCCTTCAGTCAATTGGCGTTGCTGCTGTAGTTTAAACTAAGCCTTTTTTCCCTCAGTCGCTGCGGCTCTGCAGGTGGAGGGTGCTTAATGTTTGTGGGAAATTACTCATAGCTCAGGTGAGTAGAAGGGTGTATCTGAGCCATCTGCTCCCACCTCTTGGCCATAAATAATTATGCTTTCATACACCAGATGTAGCTGGTTCAGTTCATGTTCATCTGAGACCTGTTGTTTGAAGCTGCTAGGTTCCCCTAGTCCATGGGTGGAGGTAGGGGCTTAATGCCTAGGGCTTTTCAGGAGCTTAAAGGGAACCCGACCCTTCCAAATCACCCCCAACCCTATGAATACCTGTCAGACATCATTTCTAGCGGTCCTCTTGTGTACAAAATGAGTGGGGTAACATTGACAAAAGACCATTACACACTTACAATTCTGTGACTTCTTCTCCCTGAATAAGTCGCACAGGGCGTTCTCTGTGCGATCCTAAGCCTGCCTGAGCCGCTCATTATCACGCCCCAATGGGTGTGATAAATAATCCGACTCCCCCTTGCCCTGCTGTATGGGCGTAATAGCCGGTGTGATGTTATTTGCATCCATCTTGTCATGGTGAGTCGGTACACCCTTTAGGTGTACCACCAACCTCACCATGCACATTGCGCATGTGCAGCTTTTGCTTTACATCTAAATGGTGTACCGACGTCACCATGACCGGATGTGACGCAAATAGGGTCACACCGGCTATTACGCTCATACAGCAGGGCGAGGAGTAGGATTATTTATCACGCCCATCGGGGCGTGATAATGAGCGGCTCAGGCGGGCTTAGGATTGCACAGGGAATGCCCTGTGCAACTTATTCAGGGAGAAGAAGTCGCAGAATTGTAAGTGTGTAATGGTCTTTTTGTCAATTTTACCCCACTCATTTTTTACACAAAAGGACCACTAGAAAGGATGTCTGAGGGTGCAGGGACATTTATTCATAGGGTTGGGGGGGATTTGGAGGGGGTCAGGTTCCCTTTAAGAAAAAGAGTCGCGACACAGTCCTCCTCACCATCAGAGGTACCTCCAAGAACAGAGTGAGCTAGGGACCACCAGTATCAGGGTCAGATTAGCTTCCCCTGAATATCTTCACCCACCTCACCATCCAGTTCCTGATTTCCTCACCCTAAAAGGGTGACAACTGCGATGCAGAGCTGCCATGAGCAGGGCAGACCGTGCAGGAGCAGGACAGAGCAGGCAGACTTGAGTTGAGGGGGCAGAGTGGGTGCAAACACGGGTGATCGGAGCAGAATGGGAATGAGTGGAGAGAGTGGAGTAGAGCCAGGGTGTGCGCAGGGCAGGGCAGGGGTGATTGGTGAGAGTGGGACAGAGTGGGGGCATGAGCAGGGGAGAGCGGAGCAGAGAGCGTGTGTGAGTGGGGGAGAGTGGGCAGAGTGAAGAGTAGAGATGAATGGGCAGAGCAGGGGAGAGCGGGCAGAGCAGGGGTGACTAAGCAGAGCGGGGAGAGAGTGGTGGTGAGTGGGCAGAGTGGTGGTGAGCGGGACTTAGCAAGCAGAGTGAGGGTGAGTGCGGAGGAGCGGGAATGTGTGGAAGAGAGTGGGGGTGAGTAAGAAGAGCGGGGATGAGCAGGGTTAACTGGCAGAGTGGGGATAAGTGCGGGAGAGCAGCTGCAAACAGGTATAAGAGGACAGGGGGGAGAGCAGACAGGGCAGAGAGCGAGCAAGCAAGCAGAGCGGGGGTGAGTGAGCAAAGCAGGGGTGAGCGGGCACAGCTGGGGTAAGTGAGAAAGGCAGAGATGAGAGGGAGAGAGCAGGTGAGTTGGGAGTGAGTGGGCAGAGCAGGGGGAAGTGAGTGTGAGTGGGGAGAACAGAGGTGAGCAGGCAGAGTGGATGTGAGCATGGGTGAGTGGTGCAAAATGGGGATGAGTGGAGAGAGTGGGGCAGAGCTGGGGTGTGAGTAGGGCAGGGTGGGGGTGAGTGGAGAGAGTAAGACAGAGTAGGGCATGAGCAGGGGAGAGTGGGCCAGAGTGGGTGGTGTGAGCAGGGAGAGCAGGCAGAGTATAGAGTCAAATGAGTGGGCAGAGCATGGGTGACTGAGCAGAGAGGGAGAGAGAGAGGGTGAGTGGGCAGAGCGGTGGTGAGTGGGGTTTAGCAGGCAGAGCAGGGGTGAGTGCGGCAGACCAGGAATATGTGGAAGAGAGTGATTGTGAGTAAGCAGAAGGGGGGTGAGCGGGGGTTAACTGGCAGAGGAGGGACGAGTGCAGGAGAGCATCTGCAAGCATGTGTGAGCAAGTAGAGGGGGGAGAGTGGACAGAGCAGAGAGTGAGCAAGCAAGGATAGCGGAGGTGAGCAAGCAAAGCAGGGGTGAGTGGGCACAGCCGGGGCTGGGGTGAGAGGGAGAGAGTAGGCAGGGTGAGGGTGAGTGGACAGAGCAGAGGGGAGTGGGCAGAGTGGGGGTGAGTGGGGAGAGCGAAGGTTAGCGTGCAGAGTGAGAGTGAGAAAGAGCGAGTGGGCAGACTGGGGTGAGCAAGCAGAGTGGGGGTGTGAGCAGGGTAGAGTGGGCTGAGCAGGGGTAAGCAGGCAGAGCAGGGTAGAGCAGGCAAAGCAGGGGAGAGAAAGCAGAGTGGGGGTGAGCAGGCAGAGTGGAGGTGAGCGAGGAGAGAGGGCAGAGCGGGGGTGAGTGAGCAGAGCAGGGTTGAGTGGGAGAGAGCAGGGAAAATGGAAATGGGGTAAATGGCAGGGTGGGGTTAGTGGGCAGAGCAGGGGAGAGCAGGGGTGAGTGGACAGAGCGGGAGGAGAGTGGGTAGAGTGGAAGTGACTGGGAAGAGTAGGCAAAGCAGGGCTGAGTGGGAGAGAGAAGCTAGAGCGGGGGTGAGTGGGAAAGAGCAGGAAGAGTGGGCTAAGTGGACAGAGCAGAGGAGAGCAAAAGTGAGTGGGCAGAGTGGGGGAGAGTGGGCTGAGCGGGGATGAGCAGAGGAGAGTGGGCAGCTTGGGTGTGAGTGGGTGAGAGTGGGCAGAGCGGGGTGAGTAAGGGAGAGGGGAGGAGAGCAAGAGTGAGTGGGTAGAAGCAGGGGAGAGTGGGCAGGGTGGGAGAGATTAGGCAGAGCATGGGAGAGTGAGCTTAATGGGGGTGAGTGGGGAGAGTAGACAGAGCATGGGGATAGTGGGCAGAGCAGGGGTAGTCAGAAAGAGTAGTGAAGATTGAGGTGAGTGGACAGAGCAGAGAGGCAAATGAGGGCAGAGCAGGGGAGATGGGGGTGAGTGGGGGAGAGTGGGAAAAGCAAGTGTAAGTGGGAGAGAGCAGGCAGAGTGGGGGTGAGCAGGAGAGAGGGGCAGGGGTGAGTGGGCAGAGCAGGGAGAGTGGGCTGAGCAGGGGAGAGGGGGAAGCAGGGGTGAGTGGGAAGAGTGACAGAGTGGGCAGAGCGAAGGTGAGTGGGGAAGAGTGGGCAAAGCAGGAGTGAGGGGGCAGGGTGTGAAAGAATGGGCCAAGCGGGGGAGAGTGGGCTGAGTGGGGGTAAGCAGGGAGAGCAGACAGAGTGATAGAAAGCAGGCAGAGGAGGGGTGAGAGTGGGCAGAGCAGGGGTGAGTGGGCAGAGCAGGGGAGAGTGGGGATGAGCAGGCAAGGACCTTTGGTAACATCATGGTCATGTGATCTGTGACTCCGCCCATGACCATGATGTCACCACAGGTCCTGTGGGTTCTTTCCCCTGTGTTTTTGGAGCAGACAGGGTTTGTGGGGGGGCAAGCTGTAGGTGGTGTGTGTGTGGGGCTTGCGATGGGCAGAGTTGCGTTGGTGTCTCATTGATGGTGCCACGCAAGGGTCTAGTCTCACCAGCAGGCACCATATTGGGACAGCCATCACTTAGATGTCCCAATATGGGTTTCGGCAGGGCAGTGAATTTTGGGATTCGTGGACAACCTCACGGCAGATGCCGGGATAAATATATAATAGATGAGTGGACCCAGAAGCAAGTGTGAGAGCAGCACAGAACCGTAATAGATACAATTTAACAAGTTAAATCACTACTTTTCTTCCTTTTGTAGCCCCCCCTAGCTGAACCCGAACTTGAACAATAATAGATTCTCAAGGAAGTCCATGTTTGGGGTTTGTTCACGAACACTAGGGGTATAGTACGGACATGAACTTTACAGTTTGGATTTGCCCATCACTACTGGGGAGGTTATCCATTTTCAATGTGTCTTCACTGTGTTGGCCCTTGCAGCCATGAAGAGGAAAATAAAGTTATTGTAAACAATAACAGAACTTTGTTTTGCATGGTAACTTTTTTTGACTAATTAATAAATTGAGATGTCTACTATTTTGAGCCTTTTGTAGAAGTGAATTGAGAAGAGTGTTTACAAAAGGTTTTAGATGCATTAATCTGCCCATTGAATCATAAGATGTTCTTTGGCATTCTTAAATATTTTAAGTTCAGTATTTAGTAATGTAACATTCTGCCAAAAGGATGCAAAGTATTAGGTATTAGTTTTTGAAGCAAGAACTTCTGCAAAGAGTTTGTATGTTTTACCTGTGTTTGTGTTGGTTTCCTCTGGGTTCACCCACACTTTAAAGACATATTTAAAGGATATTTAGATGGTGAGTCCCAATGGGGACAGTGATGATCATGGTTGTAATATGCTTTGAAATTAATAGTTTATATAAGTGAGTAAAATAAATAAAATATTTTCTTCCTATAATGTTTATGTCAACCCTACTATGAATTACAGAAGAAATCTATGCTTTGAAACAACAATATGGAGGAATTGAAATAAATACCTTTTTAAGCATCTTACAAGTTTATTTCAAGATTGCTAATAAGAGAGGAAAAAATTACAAAATTGTATTTTTTAACAGGGGTATTAAAATGGTAATGCAAGTAAACAAAACCTGCAGCCACATTTCTTTTCCAACTTTTCCTTTACAGTGTTATCAGTCTTCAGAACAATTTATAAGTTATCTTTTCTGTTCTTTACAGACATTTTCTCCATAATGGTACAGTAACGTTCAATTTTCCTGTTTTTTTTGTTGGACAAATAAAACAGCATTTTACTTTTCTTCTTCCTTGATCTTGAATTTCATGAGTACGTACGCCACACCATTTCATAGCTTCTCTAGTTTGCTTCAGCAAGCATTTTATGTTGCTTTGCTGCATCATTTGAGGCATTATTAGTTCATAGCAAAGGTCCTTCAAGAATAGGTGTCTCCTGTCATTCTTTTTACCAGGGAAAATCAAGAGGAGTTTCAGCATAAATATTCAATATAAATACTATTGTCCCAAAAAAAAAATTAGAAAAGAATTTTAGGAGTTATACCTGTATTGGCTAACCAGAAGAATTATCTTAGCAAGCTTTCAGAGCTCAAAAGACCCCTTCTTCAGTTATTCTGCCTAACATGGTACCACAATATTATTTTGCATTGTACTTTGCAAGCATAAATACGGTATTGTAGGAATTACCGTATTTTTCGCTTTATAAGGTGTACCGGATTATAAGACGCACCCCCAAATTTGTTGAAGGAAAAGAGAAAAAAATAATTTTTAATGTTAAATCGGGTCCGCCTTATAATGTCAGTGTCCATCTAACAAATTATATAGGGTATATGTCCCTCATAGCCCCCTCATCCTGGAACATGGTCTCTCATCCTAGGATATAGCCCCCCATACTAGATATGGCCCCCTTATTCTGGTTATGGCTGGCACTCATCCCCCAGTGATGGCACACGTCCCCCAGTAATGGCATATGTCCCCCAGAGATGATATACGTTCCCCAGGGCTGACTCACATCCCCAGGACTGGCACATGCCCCCTAGTGCTGGCACACATCCCAGAGCTGCACACATCCCAGGGCTGGCACATGCCTCCAGTGCAGGCACACGTCCCTCAGGGCTGGCACACGTCCCCCAGGGCTGGCACAAGTCCCCCAGGGCTGGAACATGCCCCTAGTGCTGGCACACATCCGCCAGGGCTATCCCATATCCCCCAGGGATGGCACACATCCCCAAGGTTTGTCACACATCCCCCAGAACTGGCACATGCCCCCCCAGGGCTGGCACAAGTCCCCCAAGACTGTAACACATCCCCCAGGGCTGTCCCACATCCCCCAAACCTGGCACATGCCCCCCAGGGCTGGCACAAGTCACCCAGGGCTGGCACATGCCCCCATGTTAGATATGGACCCCCATGCTGCTGCCAATAATAAAATAACAACCACATTACTCACCTTTTCCAGTTATGTCCTCGCTCCCTCCATGCGGCTGCGCTCCTCCACTTCCTGCTTCTTCTCTGAACGCCGATAATGGGATCGGGCGCACAGAGATGATGTCATTGCTTAGCTGATCACATGACAAGCTGTACAGAGAAGAAGCAGGAAGTGGAGGAGCGCAGCTGCATGGAGGGAGCAAGGACATCACTGGAAGAGGTGAGTAATGTGGCTGTTATTTTATTATTGGCAGCAGCATGGGGGGCTATATCTAACACAGGGGGGCATGTACCATCACAGGGGGGTCGCAGACAGTTTAATATGCACTGCTCCCCCAGTCCATCACCGCAGTTCAGCATCACGGTAATGGACAGCGGCAGTGCATATTAAATGAGCGGGAGCAGGAAACCTCCTGCTGGGTCCTGCAGCCCACAGCCAACCCACTGCAGACCTGGACACACTACAGACCCATTTGTGCGTCTGTTTGAAGTTCACTATTTGAGTTGGCTTCTCTCTCTTATCAATTCTCTTCCTCTTTGAGGCTCCCAATATGTGTGAATTTATTGCCCTGCTGGCAGGATGCCCCCTGGGGAGACTAGAGTCAGTGTGACTGAGAAGTTAGTGTGTGCTTATATAAAACAGGTTGTGACCTCTTATGGATGGACATGGGATTTAACCCCTTACTGATCTAGTGTCAAGTCCCTGAGAAAAATATTTCACTACACCTCCCTCCTTATGAACAGTGCATGGGGGCTGACTCACAGATCGGCTCCCTAGCTCGTATCTGTTCCTGTATTACTCCGAGGGTCAGCATCTCTTCTACCTGCTCCTTCATGTGTGTATTCATCTCTGCTGACACCCGGTATGCAGACTGTCTTATGGGGGAATTGGTATCAGTGTCCACATGATGAGTGGCTAAGTGAGTCCTCCCAGGCTTCTCTGTGGAGACTCCTGTGACCTCATTGAGCACCCCCATCAGCTCAGACCTCTGACCGTGGGATAGCTTCAGGGTTAACCTCTGCAGATTCCAGGGTCTCCATATACTGAACCCCAGCCCCCACATCTAGTAACACATCAGCCTCCCCCTCATCAGGCATGCTACAGACAGGTAAGACACAAGTCTCCCTGCCACGATGAGGCTTCAGCATATTTACATGAAATACTTTGTGACACTTTGCATGTTCATCTAGAGTCACTACATAGTTAACATCATTTAGCCACTTGTGCAAAGTATATGGTCCCACCCATGCGGCCTGTAGTTTGTTCTGTAACATAGGGACCAACACCCAAACCATTTTACCCCTCCTCATAGGCCCTCAGTCTGGCATTACGGTCATACCAGACCTTCTGGTTGATTTGGGCCTGAGTCACGTTCTCATGGGCAAGGTCACTCAGTTTTTGCATTTTGTCCCGGAGTCACAGTGCATATTCAGCCACTGAGACTCCCATAGTTTTGGGATCACCCTCCCAACAGTCCTTAATCAAGTCCAGGGGTCCCCTGATCCTCCTCCCATAAACCAGTTCAAAGGGAGAGAATCCTGTGGAGGCCTGGGGTACCTCTCTGTACGCAAACAACAGATGGGGAAGGTAACGCTCCCAGTCCCTTCCTTCAGTCTCCACCAGCATTTTCAGCATTTGTTTTAATGTCCTGTTGAATCGTTCGCAGAGTCCATTTGTTTGGGGATGGTAAGCGCTGGCCACAACATGCTGCACTTGTATTTTTTCACAGAGACTTTCCATCAGTTTGGACATGAATTGGGTTCCCTGATCGGTTGACATTTCCCTGGGAAAACTAACACGAAAAAACACAGTCAGTAAAGCATCCGCCACCTTGTCTGCTCGGATGGAGGACAGGGCCACCGCTTCTGGGTATCGGGTCGCATAGTCCACCACTGTGAGGATGTACTGCTTGCGCGAACTACTAGATATGTTAAGTGGCCCTATTATATCCACAACCACTCACTGGAACGGCTCATCAATCACTGGCAGTGGTATCAATGGGGCTTTCCGTATATTCCCAGACTTTCCAACCCTCTGACACACTGCACAGGATCGACAGTAGTTGGCTATGTCCTTCCCCAATTTTGGCCAATAAAAGTTGTGCCTCAGGCGAGCTCTAGTCTTTTGTACTCCAAGATGTTCAGCCAGAGGAATTTCGTGAGCAATTCTCAATAATTGTTCCCTAAACAGATAAGGAACCACCAGCCACTTTTCACAGTCCCAATGTTCTGTGGTATCAGTGGGGTGAGCCTCTATATACAGTCTGCCCTGGTCCCAGTGTTCTCTCTTCATCAGAAGCAGTAGGGGGTTGGTTGGCAAGAACTCTGAGCTTCTCCAGACTGACATCTGTCAGCAGGGCCTCCTTTAACCTCTGGCTGTCAGTCTGCAGGCCCTGGCCTAGTGTGAACACCAGTCTCTGGTCTGAAGCTGAGTCTTCAGAGTCTGTGGTCAGGGACTTTGGTGGATCTGCCATGTGACCGGAGTAGGGCCCTCATGTTCTGGCAGTAATGTCTGAGACTCATCCTCCAGTCTCTGGGGTTGAGTCTGAGCCGCAGCCTGACTCCGGGTCACAGCGGCCACATACGTACAATCCTTTTCATGGGTACCCTTTTGTGCATGGGTACATTCTCCTTCCTGGCACAGGGTCTCAGGTGGGTCACTGGATTCCACCTGGTCAGTAGCATGTATTTGCAAGGCAGGGATATAGTGGGACACCATCCTACCCAGGTCTGTGCCTAGCAGCACATTGGTGGGAATAGCCTCTGATACTCCCACTTCCCTCAGTCCTTTCAATGCTCCCCAGTCCAGATACACACGGGCCATGGGCACATCAGGGCTGATCCCTCCAACCCCGGTGAGCGACATAGTCTTTCCTGGTATGATATCTGCTGGGATCACCATTTCTGGTCGCACCAGAGTTACTTGTGCTCCAGTGTCTCTGAGACCAATGGTAACTTTATCCCCGACAGATTGACAGTTCTCATTAGTCCTCACATCAGGGCCGGCCACAAATAGAAAAGAAGGTGGGGACCCAGACAGCTTTGTGGTGGTAATGGGGCATTTCTCCCTATCAGGGCAGGCTGCGCTAATATGTCCCACTTTCTTTCACGTAAAGCATTGACGTGCATCGCCTGAGGAATGTCTGGTCCCCGAGGACACATAGGAGGTGGGTTTGGACAGCACTGGTGATCGGCTGGCAGAGGGAGGGGGTCCTCATTTGGCTTACTTCCCTTCCATGGCTTCCGCACCTCCGGCATCCTGTTGGCCACGTAGCGGTCCGCAATCTTTGCAGCCTCTTCCGCAGGAGGTGGCTCTTGATCACACACAAATTGTCATACATCCATGGGGCACATATAAAGAAACTGATCCTTGACTATAAGATCTGTAAAGGCCTCATAGCTGCTAACAGAAAGTCGCTTAATCCACTGATGGAACGTGGTGCTCAAAGTGCTCACAAAATCTGCATAGCTGTCAGTTGATCCACATTGTAGGTTCCGGAACTTTCTCCGATACACTTCTAGGGTTAGGTTGTATTTCCTGATCAAAGCCTCTTTAATTGCCTCATAGTTCCCATCTAGGTCTGGTGGTAGGGCAGCAAACGCCTCCGCGGCTTTGCCTCTCAGTCCTAGGGCTAGATACAATGCCCACTGCTCACGGTGTAGATGGTATTGTCTGCAGATTTTCTCAAACCCCTGAAGAAAAGTATCTTAGTCTGTGTCCTTCTCCATCACAGGGAAGTTTTCCAAACGCGGTCTCCTTAGATTTATGTCCTGGGAGGGGGATGTCTGAAGATTGTTACCCCTCTCTACTTGGACCATCGGAAGCTTGAACGCTCTCTCGCTTTTCGCCTGGGTGGCCTCTCTCTTGTCCTGGGGTTCTGCAGCCTCTCTCTCGGCCTGGCGTTCTGCAGCCTCTCTCTCAGCCCGGCATTCTGCAGCCTCCTGGTACTGTAGAATAAGCTGCAGGCGGAAATTGGGATCGCTCGTTCCCAGCTGTTGAAAGGCCATTTGTAAACTCAAGTCCATAGACTCCTCAGAATGGGCATTGCTGGCACCTCCAGAGGGCATCTCCGGTGCAAGAATTGGCATTGCTTGGCCTCTCAGAGGTGGACTCTGTCTTTGTTCAGGTGTTTCATCAGTCAGCGCCGAGTCATGCTCTGCCAAGGCATGTGTAAGCATATCCTTGGACTTGTCGGCAGTCGCTATTCCTCTTTGCTCGCAGAGGTCGATTAGAGTCTGCATGCTCTTCTTCTTGTATTGGGCTGCCATATCAATGAACAGCCTTTGCCAAATAGTAAAAAAGCAATAGAAAGAAAAACGGGGGAGGGAAACTGTTTGCAAGTATGTCTAAGTAAGCACTGAGCTGAACCTTGTAGAACTGGTGCGCTCCCTCGCAAGGACACCAATTCTTTAGTACAGGGAATAATTTCTTAAACCATGCACTAGTGCTCTAATAGAAATAAATTCTATCCCACCGCTGCCACCAATTTGTCAAGTACCCACTTCTCAGCACGTGACTTGAGGTTGCGCCTGTAAGGATTCAATCACACCCCGACTCAGACGCGCACCCTGCTTCACACACACTGCCACCACCCATCGGATTTTGGGAGGGCCAATGAGTTCCCCTAAACTAAGATGTATCAGACAATCAACAACATCACACCTTTCTCAGCCTGTGAATTCTTAGAGTATACAAGGTTCAGACTTATTAAAGTTTTAAGCTTTAATATAAAAGTTACAGTGCTTACAGAAAAGGTATAAAAAATAGAAATAATAAAATGACATACACATATGCAAACAATGAAATAAAAAGAAGAAACTTACAGAAACCTAAACTTTGCTTCGGTTGCCTGATGGGGAGAGCAGAAATATATGGAAAGAGGTGGACTTAGGCCCAAATAGGGCAATTAGTAGGTTTCAGGTTTGAAATACGTAATGATAATCTTGCATACAATTCTGTTGGTATTTGATGCTACAACTGATTGGTTTATTCCGATTGCTCCAAATCTGAGAATTTCAACCAACCTGACAAATATGCCAATAATTCAGCTGTATATGTTTACATCGTGAAAAGGGGCCCATACTTGTTGTTTTTTTTGCCTTGTCCTTGTTTTGAAGGTCAGCAACTAAGTAAAGTTTGACTTAGATATAAGAAATTGGTTGGTATGTATAGTGATCGCCCCATACCGTGCATGCCAGCTTTCCCTCTTTGTTTTGTATGCAATAATTGACATGCTTGGGGCAGATCCTAGTTTTTATTAAGTGGTGCCCTCAGCTCCTGCCCCCCTTTTTAAGATGTAATAGTGCCAACAACTGTAACATTTTTCCAAGCAAAAAAAAATCAAACAGTTCAACATTTGTAAAGTAATTGTCCATTGTTATGTTTCTACCAGAATTGTAAATTGTATAGCAAATTTTTTTTTACAATGTCAGAACCAAAAGGTACCGTCCGTTACATGACGCAATATCGCCTCCAATATCACCTCAAAGTCACGTGATGTGGTCAATTGCAATTGATATCGTGAGTGCGTCGTGTCATGTAACAGGGCAATGTGCCTGGAATTTATCGCTGGATCGACATCGCCTGATTTATGTGCAGACAATTAAATCAGGCAATGTTGCATAAGCGATGTGGTAGGATCGCTCAGTGTGATACCGCAATAGCGATGATGAAAGCAACTTCCCCTATTTATTACATTGATAAATATCGCTCGCTGGGTTGCTCATACCCAGAGAACGAAAGTTGCTTTCATCATCCTAGTTGCATTGCCTACGATATCTCCCCATGTGACAACTACAAGGCAATCTTGGAAAAGTGCTAAAAACATGCGCGCTCCCGTGATATTGCAGGCGATATCGAATCGGTATTGCGTCGTGTAACGGTACCTTAAGTCTTTCTGCACTGAAGCGTCAACATCTTTTCCACAGTAGATAAGCCTGTTCATCCCATAATAATTGGCAGAATCATATATCCAGAATATTTTCAGGCCGTATTTGGCTGGTTTACTAGGCATACTGTAGATTGAATGAACCAATGTCCGCAGGAGGCTACAAGTTTCTGATCCAATTTTTCATTACATTATTACTAGGATTGTAGAGCTTGGCACAATTCCTGATAAAATAAAACATTCCAAATGTAATTAATAGAAGCTAGTTGATCTGTTTACAATCTGGAAGGATACATTTGCTCATCATCAAAGCGAAGGCTTCTCTGAATTTCCTCATATCTATTGACTGACGTTGTTGCTTTGTATTGTGGATCAGAATGTGGGGCCAGCAATAATTCCCTGATAGGAACATCACTACATTTTTCACACCCTGTCAGAAGTGTTAATCCAATACAAGCATAATGTTCATCTTGTGAGATATTTTTCCATGTTTTGTTTGTTCCAGAAGCAATACGTCTTCCTTCTAAGTTTGTACATAAAACCACCTCATCTGTAATATCATCATTAAAAAAATTGACTGAAAACATCTTGGTGGATAAGTATTTGGAAGTTTATGTAAAGGAGTGCATCCAAGAACTGAAGGAGTACTGTCCCAAAATACATTTGGTTTAAATGTTCTTTGTCATTTCTACTTGATCCATTTCTTCATCATCAGAGGAATCACTGGACGAGAGGAAGCAGAGTGATTAGCCGGAAGCAGGTACTCTTCATCAGATGAAAAAAGTTCACTTTTATCATCACTTTCAAATATGATTGCTTCGATATCTTGATAAGTCAAACTCTTTGACAAAGACTGTTCCATTGTATAAACCGAGGGTGGACCCCAGCACAGGTATACAGGCCCCCCCCAGTGGTATACAGGCCTCCCCAGTGGTAGTATACAGCAGCCCCAGTGGTAGTATACAGCAGCCCTAGTGGTAGTATACAGCAGCCCCAGTGGTAGTATATAGCATCCCCAGCAGCCCCAGTGGTGGTATACAGCAGCCCCAGTGGTAGTATATAGCATCCCCAGCAGCCCCAGTGGTAGTATACAGCAGCCCCAGCAGTCCCAGTGGTAGTATACAGCAGCCACAGCAGCCCCAGTGGTAGTATATAGCATCTCCATCAGCCCCAGTGGTAGTATACAGCAGCCCCAGCAGCCCCAGTGGTAGTATATAGGAGCCCCAGCAGCCCCAGTGGTAGTATACAGCAGCCCCAGCAGCCCCAGTGGTAGTATACAGGAGCCCCAGCAGCCCCAGTGGTAGTATACAGCAGCCCCAGCAGCCCCAGTGGTAGTATACAGCAGCCCCAGCAGCCCCAGTGGTAGTATGCAGGAGCCCCAGCAGCCCCATTGGTAGTATACAGCAGCCCCAGCAGCCCCAGTGGTAGTATATAGGAGCCCCAGCAGCCCCAGTGGTAGTATATAGGAGCCCCAGCAGCCCCAGTGGTAGTATATAGGAGCCCCAGCAGCCCCAGTGGTAGTATACAGCAGCCCCGGCAGCCCCAGTGGTAGTATACAGCAGCCCCAGCAGCCCCAGTGGTAGTATAAAGCAGCCCCGGCAGCCCCAGCGGTAGTATACAGCAGCCCCGGCAGCCCCAGCGGTAGTATACAGCAGCGCCAGTAATCCAGGGCCCCCCCAGCCTTGCTCCGGTCACCTGTAAAGCAAAATATACTTATCACTGTCCCGCTGCCGTCCGCGCCCGCATCTGCCGACATCCCGATCCTCCATCTTCATGCGTCTTCTTCCGACTTCCTGTGTTCGGCGCCGGCAATGACGTCATTGCCTGTGACGAACAGAGAAAACCGGAAGAAGACGCATGAAGATGGAGGATCGGGATGTCGGCAGATGCGGGCGCGGACGGCAGCGGGACAGTGATAAGTATATGTTGCTTTACAGGTGACCGGAGCAAGGCTGGGGGGGCCCTGGATTACTGGGGCTGCTGGGGCCGCTGTATACTCATAGGGACCGTCACTGACTCGCATATAAGCCGAGGGGGGTACTTTTCAGCCCAATTTTTGGGCTGAAAAACTCGGCTTATACGCGAGTATATACGGTACTTAATGGGCATAAAATAAAAAGTCCAAGCTAATTTTGCATGTGCTTAATGAAAATCAGTTCCTAGTAAGCAATATTAATTAGCTTCTCTTTTTTTCTGCAGTCTCAAGTTTGCATACAGTTGTGGCCAAAAGTATTGACACCCCTGCAATTCTGTCGGATAATACTCAGTTTCTTCCTGAAAATGATTGCAATCACAAATTCTTCGGTATTATTATCTTCATTTAATTTGTCTTCAATGAATAAACACAAAAGAGAATGAAGAAAAAAGCAAAACATTGATTATTTCACACAAAACTCCAAAAATTGACCAGATAAAAGTATTGGCACACTCAGCCTAATACTTGGTTGCACAACCTTTAGCCAAAATAACTGTGATCAACCGCTTCTGGTAACCATCAATGAGTTTCTTACAATGCTCTGCTGGAATTTTAGACCATTCTCCTTTGGCAAACTGCTCCAGGTCCCTGATATTTGAAGGGTGCCTTCTCCAAACTGCCATTTTTAGATCTCTCCACAGGTGTTGTATGGGATTCAGGTCTGGACTCATTGTTGGCCACCTTAGAAGTCTCCAGTGCTTTCTCTCAAACCATTTTGTAGTGATTTTTGAAGTCTGTTTTGGGTCATTGTCCTGCTGGAAGACCCATGACCTCTGAGGGAGACCCAGCTTTCTCACACTGGGCCCTACATTATGCTGCAAAATTTGTTGGTAGTCTTCAGACTTCATAATGCCATGCACATGGTCAAGCAGTCCAGTACCAGAGGCAGCAAAGCAACCCCAAAACATCAAGGAACCTCCGCCATGTTTGACTGTAGGGACCGTGTTCTTTTCTTTGAATGCCTCTTTTTTTCTCCTGTAAACTCTATGTTGATGCCTTTGCCCAAAAAGCTCTACTTTTGTCTCATCTGACCAGAAAACATTCTTCCAAAACGTTTTAGGCTTTCTCAGGTAAGCTTTGGCAAACTCCAGCCTGGCTTTTCATGTGTCGGGGTAAGAAGTGTGGTCTTCCTGGGTATCCTACCATACAGTCCCTTTTCATTCAGAGGCCGACAGATAGTACGGGTTGACACTGTTGTACCCTCGGACTGCAGGGCAGCTTGAACTTGTTTGGATGTCAGTCGAGGTTCTTTATCCACCATCCGCACAATCTTGCATTGAAATCTCTTGTCGATTTTTCTTTTACGTCCAAATCTAGGGAGGTTAGCTACAGTGCCAGGGGCTTTAAACGTCTTGATTACACAGCGCACGGTAGACACAGGAACATTCAGGTTTTTGGAGATGGACTTGTAGCCTTGAGATTGCTCATGCTTCCTCACAATTTGGTTTCTCAAGTCCTCAGACAGTTCTTTGGTCTTCTTTCTTTTCTCCATGCTCAATATGGTACACACAAGGACAAAGGACAGAGGTTGAGTCAACTTTAATCCATGTCAACTGGCTGCAAGTGTGATTTACTTATTGCCAACACCTGTTAGGTGCCACAGGTAAGTTACGGGTGCTGTTAATTACACAAGTTAGATTAGAGAAGCATCACATGATTTTTCTAACAGTGCCAATACTTTTGTCCACCCCTTTTTATGTTTGGTGTGGAATTATATCCAATTTGGCTTTAGGACAATTCTTTGTGTGTTTTTTCATTGAAGACAAATTAATTGAAGATAATAATACCAAAGAATTTGTGATTGCAATCATTTTCAGGAAGAAACTGAGTATTATCTGACAGAATTGCAGGGGTGTCAATACTTTTGGCCACAACTGTATATGCATTCTAGACATTAGAGCGGTGACACCTATTAATTGCATGCACCGAAATACCACACTATACTAATCCTCAGTTTTCTGAACCACTTTGCAAATAAGACTGACATGAATTGCTTCTGCAGTATATGTGTTACAATACATTATATTTGATGGACTGGATGAGTCAGCAAAATGCGACTTGGACATTAATAAGAAGAAACAAGTGATTAGTTAAAATATGGAGGTTTTAAAACCAAGCCCTTCTTTCTCCTTTTCTTGGAGAATTTTTTTAATATATTTGCTGTACAAAAATATTTTAGCTTTTTTATATTTTTTTACATGTGTTTTTTTGTGTGTTTTATGTGTAGTGCAAATTTGCTTTTCAGTAAGGAAGTGGAATAACTCCAGTGATACCTTTAAGCAGCTCCTTAAAGTCATAATCGCTTTCCAGCAAGCTTTTAAATATGACTAAGGGATTTGTGCCAGATCAGAACCCCAAACTACAGACGCTGCGTTTCGGGGTAACAGCCCCTCATCAGTGTAGTGTGTGGGATATTCTGATCTGGCTGTGTGAGTGGGCTAAGACAAGGTCTGGGAACTTGCTATCAACCTTATGGAGAAAAGCTTTCTGCAACCATAAGAAGTCAGTTAAGTAGGTGAGGAGATTGTAGCTACATTATAGCTACAAATCCTCACCTACTTACCTGTCTTCTTATGGTTGCAGAAAGCTTCTCTCCATAAGGTAGATAGCAAGTTCCCAGACCTTATGTGTAATGGATATTTGTTAACAATCCTGCGGCTCCACAGCTGGGATCTGCAGTTTTGGACACAAAATATATATAGGTTTTGAATAAATTGTAGCTCATAAATTGTAACTGTCTGTGCTTGGAAGGTTTATTTAAATTTATCCACATTGAAACAAGATATAGGGGGGTGGAAAGTAGCGCACCTTTATAAACTAATTTTATTAGTGAAACAATAAGGCCTAGTAAGCAATAACCTATGTGAAAAGACAGCTGTAATAGGGAGAGAACAGAAGCTTGAAGCATTCAGGGAGGGGATTTTTAGAAAAAAACATTAAAATGATTAGGATTACCACTCAAACATGATCCCAAAGCTGCACTGCCCTAAAGCTTACACCCTCAAAAATGACCCGCTATGTTATGTAAATGACATAAATAAATGAATGACAGCGCGTTAAGTGATAAGCACTATAATAATGGTGTCCTAAGATTGCATTTTACTGCAAATCATACTTAAAATTGTCATTAAATAACATAAAAAACATACAAAAAACACAAAAATTACATTAAGCCTACCGTACTATGCAGCAACACTTCTTACTTTCTATGAGGATATCCTGCTTACATCTAATTCTGGCTAGAAAAAAAAAATAATTTTAACAATCAATAAGAAGATAGCGTCCTTATTAGTTTTAAAATCTGGTCTCACAGTCATTTCACAGAACTACCGGTAATTGAAGGTTTCAAATTATAACACCTTTATTGGATCCATCCGACGCGTTTCAGAGCCTGCTATGCTCCTTCATACACTCCCTGATGAAGGAGCATAACAGGATCTGAAACACCTCGGATGGTGTTATAATTTGAAGCCTTCGATTACGTGTTTTCTGGATTTTCTCAATGAAGTTACCCCCTCTGCAGTCTTTATTAACTATTTGTATTTCCCATACCTACAATCCTTTAAACAATCCTCCAAGTTTAATAGTGTAATGCTTAGATAGAAGGTTTTTTTGTTCTTATTCTTAATGTTCCTTAAATATTCATAAATACATTTAGCTAGGGGTCTGATGGTTTGTCCAATGTACTTTTTGTTACATGGGCAGGAGATACAATGGATTACCCCTCTAGTCTATTCTTTTTATTTTCTCATTAATGTTTAGAAATTCCATTATTCTCTTAGGCCCCTTTCACATCAGCATTTTTGCTGATTTGCGGCAGATCCGGCAGGTTGAGGCTGATTTTACACTAGCGTTTGTGTCTGCATGCAGAGAGCATGCAGATGCAAACACAGTGCAAATGCTGCCATACTGATGTGAACGCAGCGGAGATTCTCCGCATGCATTCACACCGTATGGTGCCCATTCAGCCAATCAGCTGTCTCGGCAGCCGGGAGGAGGAGATCAGCGGCGGAGATCTCCTCCTCCCAGCGGTCACCGCTGATCTACTGACGGTCTCGGCGTGAGAGATTTGAAGAAACAGCTGATCTGACAGCTGTTTAAATCTCCCGTGATGACATCACCTATTTGGGGTTGGCATGGGAAATTTAAACAGCTGTCAGATCAGCTGTTTCTTCAAATCTCCCGCACCAGCACCGCCGGGAGTTGAGTGGCTGCTCCAGCTGATCTCCTGGTGGCCGCCATTGATCTCCCAGGGGCTGCCACTGATCTCCCGGGAGATCAGCGGCGGCCACCGGGAAAGATTTCAATGTGATCTGCAGCGTTCTCCTGCGCTGTCATGCGGAGGACACTGTGGATCCATTGCGATCCATGCATTTTTTGCGCGTTTGTGGTCGCTTGCTGATAAAACAAGCGCCCGCAAATGCACAAAAAAATGCAACTTGGTGAATTTGGAGGGCGGAGGAGGGCGCATAAATTATGCTCATCCAAACACAACTGCAACTGAACACAGCCAAACGAAGCTACTATGCGTTCCCATGTTAAACATAGGAACGCAGTGCGCATGCGTTTGGCTGCGCACGGTATGCTTTGTTCAAATACACAAATGTGAAACCAGCCTTACCGCATCTGCCGCATAATGGCTGCAATTGCAGCACACTGGCGACAAGCCCCGTTAATTCTCTATGGGGCTTGCAGTCAGGTGTGGCAAGTTTGGTTTGCCAGATCCGACACTTGCGGCACGTGAAAAAAACGCTGCTAGCTGCGATTTTTGACCTGCCTCAACTGCTGCAAGTGCCAGATCGCAGCAAAAATTGCATTTACCGCACCTGACCGCAAGCCCAATAGAGAATGATTGAGGCTTGCAGCAAGTGTGCCATAAGTGCAGCCGTTACGCGGCAGATGCGGTAAATCTGCCAGATTTGCTGCAAATCAGCAAAAACGCTTATGTGAAAGGGGCTATAGTATAGTTATTTCTAAATAACTTGCACTTTCTGCACGGATAAAATCCTTTTGCTTTATAAAAAAAATTTTCACCACAGACATTCTTTGTTGCTTAATTTTGTACAGTTGGACCTACCAAATTACCTATATTTCTTGATTTCCTGAAAATATATAATTGTACATATCAGAGCTGGAAATTTACATTAGCTTTCTTTGTGCTAAATATTTCTTTAACTATTTTATGTTCATCTCTTGTGATTGCGATAACCTAGACATTTTCAAAAAGTAAAAATAAATGAAGAAAGCAAATATGTAACCCAAACTTTAATTCCAACAAACTATGTTGTGGGAAACTAAAGGAGTTTTCCTTAGGACAGGCATCAAATTGGAGCCATTGGTACCCCATTACTTGTTTTCATTCGTTACATTTCAACAAGACAAAGGGAAACACAGTCAAATAGAAAACAAAATGTAAATGAATCTATAATATAAAAGCTGAAGGCCACTTCTGGAAAACCCGAAGGGTACTTCCGTGATGGCCTCCGGACCCATGCTGGTGACGTCACCAGTCCCCCCAGTTCCGCCCAGGAACGTTCCCGTCTGTCCCAGCCGCCTCCCCTCTCCCACTCCAGCCACCTCTGCCGCCTGCCCGCTCCAGCCGCCTCTCCACTGTGCCCATTGCCCGCCACCTGGGGGAGCCCCGCACCCCCTTGGGGGCCCCGTGCTGAATTACCCACCCGTCGCACGCCCGGAGAGGAGAGAGGACGGGACTTCCTGTCCTGCACCTCTGCCCGCCCCTCCTCTCCTCCTACACAAGACGCACGCCAGCCGCGGTGAGCGTGCACCCCCCCACCCACCTACGCCTCTGCCCTCCAGCCTCTCCAGCTTCCGCTCTGCCCCTCCAGGCTCTGCCCCTCCAGCCTCTGCACCTCCAGCCTCTCCAGCTTCCCCTCTGCCCCTCCAGCCTTTGCCCCTCCAGCCTCTCCTGCTTCCCCTCTGCCCCTCCAGCCTCTGCCCCTCCAGCCTCTTCCCCTCCAGCCTCTGCCCCTCCAGCCTCCGCTCTGCCCTCCAGCTTCTGCCCTCCAGCCTCTGCCCTTCAGCCTCTGCCCTCCAGCCTCCGCTCTCCCCTCCAGCCTCTGCCCCTTCAGCCTCTGCCCCTCCAGCCTCCGCTCTCCCCTCCAGCCTCTGCCCTCCAGCCTCCGCTCTCCCCTCCAGCCTCTCCCCTCCAGCCTCCGCTGTCCCCTCCAGCCTCCGCTGTCCCCTCCAGCCTCCGCTCTCCCCTCCTGCCTCCGCTCTCCCCTCCAGCCTCCGCTCTCCCCTCCAGCCTCTCCCCTCCAGCCTCCGCTCTGCCCTCCAGCCTCCGCTCTGCCCTCCAGCCTCTGCCCTCCAGCCTCCCCTCTCCTCTGCCCTCCAGCCTCCCCTGTCCTCTGCCCTCCAGCCTTCGCTCTGCCCTCCAGCCTCCGCTCTGCCCTCCACCCTCTGCCCTCCAGCCTCCCCTGTCCTCTGCCCTCCAGCCTCCGCTCTGCCCTCCAGCGTCCACTCTGCCCTCCAGCTTCCCCTGTCCTCTGCCCTCCAGCCTCCCCTGTCCTCTGCCCTCCAGCCTCCCCTGTCCTCTGCCCTCCAGCCTCTCCTGTCCTCTGCCCTCCAGCCTCCCCTCTCCTCTGCCCTCCAGCCTCCCCTGTCCTCTGCCCTCCAGCCTCCCCTCTCCTCTGCCCTCCAGCCTCCCCTCTCCTCTGCCCTCCTCACCCCTCCAACTTCCGCTCTCCTCACCCCTCCTCACCCCTCCAGCCTCCGCTCTCCTCACCCCTCCATATGCAATGTACAGTATGTGTATATATGTGTGTATATAGTCACTTCCGTCACTTTGTCCGCACTTCCCTCACTTTGTCCACACTTGCCTCACTTTGTCCGCACACATACACACACGCACACACACACTCCACTACAGTTAGCACCGGCCCTGCATCAGCCGCCTGGATCCTCAGTCGACATGTCGCCACCCCCCAACTACTGGATCCAATATAGCGTCCAAGAAGTGTCGCCAAACTTTCCGGACACCGTATTGGATCCATTCGTCCGCGGGTGTCGACATGTCGACTCAGGATCCAAGCGGCGAGGAAGACGCAGGGTCGGTGCTAACTATAGCGGAGTGTGTGTGTGTGTGTATGTATGTATGTGTGTGCTGACCACTCTGCCCATGCCGCTGTGCTGACCAATCTCACCGCACTCACTGCTAACCACTCAGGCACCGCACTCACTGCTAACCACTCAGGCACCGCACTCACTGCTAACCACTGAGCCACCGCACTCACTGCTAACCACTCAGCCATCGCACTCACTGCTAACCACTGAGCCACCGCACTCACTGCTAACCACTGAGCCACCGCACTCACTGCTAACCACTGAGCCACCGCACTCACTGCTAACCACTGAGCCACCGCACTCACTGCTAACCACTGAGCCACCGCACTCACTGCTAACCACTGAGCCACCGCACTCACTGCTAACCACTGAGCCACCGCACTCACTACTAACCACTGAGCCACCGCACTCACTACTAACCACTGAGCCACTGCACTCACTGCTAACCACTGAGCCACCGCACTCACTGCTAACCACTGAGCCACCTGTATACACACAATTCATTTCACCACACTCCCCTAACTATTAGTAAATAGACTATATATGGATTCTAGACTACCCGATTCTTTAGAATCGGGCCGCCATCTAGTAAATAAATAAAAGAGGAAGAATAATTGCAGACTTGTCCCCTATATGGAATTTTGGAATATCTAATATATAAAGCTGAATGTGTGTATGTGTGTATGTGTGTGTGTATGTGTGTATATCCGGGATTGGCATCTACACCGTCGCAGCTACAGCCGCAAAATTTTGCAGAGTCGCACGTCTGGACCCCGTGAGCGTCATAGGCTATGTTGTGAGGCGAAATTTTAACCATGCGCGTTCCAGTTCACCAAACAATTTTGCCCCTATCTACACAATGGGAAAAAAGGGAAAGGAAACGTGTGGGAGGAAAATCGACAGCTGTCAGCTATAGAGACAAAATTTTGCACAGTCACACGTCTGGACCCCGGGAGCGTCATAGGCTATGTTGTGAGGCGAAATTTTAACCCCGCGCATTCCAATTCACCAAACAATTTTGCCCCTATCTACATAATGGGAAAAAGTGACAGTTACCAGTTGACAGTTGTGAATGAGAGGGACTTAATGATAGCGCCAAAGACTAACAGCACATACCAGCATATAGTCACTAAGGTGGGGCCCCAACATGAGATATTCACCACACAGGGACATGTATACACACCACACGCACACAAAGAGTAACAGCAAGTGTATAGTCTCTAAGGTGCAGCCCCAACATTGGATACTCACCACGCACCCGAACAAACACACACCACAAAGACACACACACACCCCCAAGGGGACACACACACACTCTATAGCGACACATGCACTCACCACACAGGGACACACACACACCACACAGACCCCCCCCCCACAGGGACACACACGCATAGCCACCCTATAGGGACACATGCACTCACCCCTCAGGGACACACACACACCACAAAGGGACACACACAACACAGAGACACACTCACCCCACACAGACACCCCTCCACAGGGACACACACACACATACACACCCTATAGGGACACATGCACTCACCCCACAGGGACACACACCACAAAGAGACACACACAACACAGATACACACACACCACAGACCCCCACACAGGGGCACACACACATACACACCCTATAGGAGCACATGCACTTACCCCACAGGGACACACACACCACAAAGAGACACACACACACACCACACAGACCCCCTCCACAGGGACACACACACACATACACACCCTATAGGGACACATGCACTCACCCCTCAGGGACACACACACACCACAAAGGGACACACACAACACAGAGACACACACACCCCACACAGACACCCCCCCACAGGGACACACACACATACACACTCTATAGGGACACATGCACTCACCCCACAGGGACACACACACCACAAAGAGACACACACAACACAGATACACACACACACCACAGACCCCCACACAGGGGCACACACACATACACACCCTATAGGGGCACATGCACTTACCTCACAGGGACACACACACCACAAAGAGACACACACAACAGAGACACACACCACACAGACCCCATCCCACAGGGACACACACATACACACCCCAGGGACACACACACCACACAGACAGACACAGATGTGCACACATCACCTCACACAACTCGCCTCATACGTGTGCTATCTTTATTTTCCAAACATAACCATCTGATTAAAAACAGCCAATGTGCAACACATGTGCCATATAGGGAATTAAGGCAGATGTCAGTCACATGAGCTGTCTATTATGTGTATGTGTGAGGTAACATATACTACCCGGCCAGGGGGAGGGATTACTGTTGGCTGGAGATTTATTAGGCTGCCAATAGCAATCAATCACAGCTCAGCTTCTATTTTCCTACAGGTCATTAATATGACATATTCAAATTCTATTTTGTTATAGCTAACAGCAGTTATTTATTAACCCGGGCGTAGCCGGGTACTACAGCTAGTTGTAAATATAGTTTAAAGCCAACAGTTTAGAAGTCACTTAGGTGCAAGCACAGACCATCAACATGGGATGGAAATATTTGTAATCACAAAAAAGAAAGGAATTTGAACCATGAACCATGAACACGTCACTTTTTAATCTGTCCCAAGACCATCATTGATCGGTCAGACCAGCATATGCATTTGCATTTTTATGAAAAACAAGCTGGCGTTGCCTGGGCGCAATGTCCATATATGGTTGTAATACTCATATATGGTAATATCACACATATATGGCAATATTTCCCATATATGTTACTGTATGTATGTGTGTATGTATCATAGCCCTGCCCCTACCAGTAGCCCTGCCCCTTTATATATATGCCCCTACACATAGCCTCACCCCTCCCAGTAGCCCCACCCCTTTCATAGCACCTCCCTCATATATAGCCCCTGCGTCTTCAAACACCCATCCCTCCACATAGTCCCAGGGGTGTGGCTATGTAGGGGAGGTGGGGTATGTGGAAATGCAGGATGTGAAGTGGGGTGTGTCTATGTGGAGTGGATGTGGCTATGTGGAGACAGCATGGCTATGCAGACTAGGCGGGGCTATGTGGAGTAGGTGTGGCTAACTGGAGTGGGTGTGCTACCCAGGGTGGGGCTATGTAGAGGAGGCAGGATATGTGGAGATACAGGATGTGTGGTGTGGCTATGTGGGGCAGATGTGGCTATGTGGGGCGGATGTGGCTATATGGGGTTGGCGCTGGCCATAAAGAGTAGGTGGGGCTGTATGGAGTGGGCATGGCTATCTGGAGTGGGTGAGGCTATGCTGAGTCAGCGAGGCTGTCTGGAGTGGGCAGGGCTTGTCACGTTCACACACACATTCATATATATATACATACACACATACATACATACAAACACACATACACTCAGCTTTATATATTAGATGTTTTATGAATAATATCAAATTTTATTGAACCTCGTGGTCAGGGCCGGGACAATAGGTAGGCGACCCTAGGCGATCGCCTAGGGCGCCATCTTGTGGAGGGCGCATTTTAGCCGCATTAGGGGCCATTGCCCGCCCCCTGGGGGGGTCCCGCACCCCGTGGAGGGCCCCGTGCTGGCCGCCGGCGGCCGCGCCGGCCAGAGAGGAGGGAGGAGGGGACTTCCTGTCCTGCAGCTCTGCCCGGTGCCCGCCCCTCCTCTCCTCCAACATGGGGCCTATGGAGCGCGGATCCGAGGAAACAGCCAATGTCTCCTCGGACCCGATTTTAGTGTACTGAGCATGCTCAGTACACTAAAATCGCTCTGTGCCATAATATCACTTCTGCAATGTATATTCATACATTGCAGAAGTGATATCCAGTGAAATGAAAGGGTTAAAAATAAAAAAATCATTATTCTCACCTCTCCACGATCCAGCGATGCCTCCTGCGCTCGGCTCTATGCTTCCAGGACCTGGCCTGACGTCACAGTGCAGTCACATGACCGGTTACCGCAGTAAACGGTCATGTGACTGTGACATCACGCCAGGTCCTGTGCATCAGAAGAAGAGAAGCTGGAAGCACCGCGGGTGTCGTGGAAAGTTGAGAATAATGATTTTTTTTATTTTTTAAGCTCTGCAAAGAAGGAGGACAAAGGGGGGGGCAAAGAGGGGCTGCAAAGAGGGGGGCAAAGAGGGGCTGCAAAGAGGGGGTCCAAAGAGGGGCTGCAAAGAGGGGCTGCAAAGAGGGGGGCAAAGAGGGGCTGCAAAGAGGGGGTCCAAAGAGGGGCTGCAAAGAGGGGCTGCAAAGAGGGGGGCAAAGAGGGGCTGCAAAGAGGGGGGCAAATAGGGGGTGCAAAGAGGGACTGCAAAGAGGGGGGCAAAGAGGAGCTGCAAAGAGGGGGGCAAAGAGGGGCTGCAAAGAGGGGGTCCAAAGAGGGGGTGCAAAGACGGGCTGCAAAGAGGGGGGCAAAGAGGGGGGCAAAGAGGGGCTGCAAAGAGGGGTCCAAAGAGGGGGGCAAAGAGGGGCTGCAAAGAGGGGGTGCAAAGAGGGGCTGCAAAGAGGGGCTGCAAAGAGGGGGGCAAAGAGGGGCTGCAAAGAGGGGCTGCAAAGAGGGGGTGCAAAGAGGGGCTGCAAAGAGGGGCTGCAAAGAGGGGGGCAAAGAGGGGCTGCAAAGAGGGACTGCAAAGAGGGGGTCCAAAGAGGGGCTGCAAAGAGGGAGGCAAAGAGGGGCTGCAAAGAGGGGCTGCAAAGAGGGAGGCAAAGAGGGGCTGCAAAGAGGGACTGCAAAGAGGGGGTCCAAAGAGGGGCTGCAAAGAGGGGGGCAAAGAGGGGGTCTAAAGAGGGGGTGCAAAGAGGGGCTGCAAAGAGGGGGTCCAAAGAGGAGGGCAAAGAGGAGCTGCAAAGAGGGGCTGCAAAGAGGGGGTCCAAAGAGGGGGTGCAAAGAGGGGGTCCAAAGAGGGGCTGCAAAGAGGGGCTGCAAAGAGGGGGGCAAAGAGGGGCTGCAAAGAGGGGCTGCAAAGAGGGGGGCAAAGAGGGGCTGCAAAGAGGGACTGCAAAAAGGGGGTCCAAAGAGGGGCTGCAAAGAGGGGCTGCAAAGAGGGGGGCAAAGAGGGGCTGCAAAGAGGGACTGCAAAAAGGGGGTCCAAAGAGGGGCTGCAAAGAGGGGCTGCAAAGAGGGGGGCAAAGAGGGGCTGCAAAGAGGGGGTCCAAAGAGGGGGTGCAAAGAGGGGGTGCAAAGAGGGGGTGCAAAGACGGGCTGCAAAGAGGGGGGCAAAGAGGGGGGCAAAGAGGGGGGCAAAGAGGGGCTGCAAAGAGGGGTCCAAAGACGGGGTGCAAAGAGGGGCTGCAAAGAGGGGGTCCAAAGAGGGGGTGCAAAGAGGGGCTGCAAAGAGGGGGGCAAAGAGGGGCTGCAAAGAGGGGGGCAAAGAGGGGCTGCAAAGAGGGCTGCAAAGAGGGGCTGCAAAGAGGGGCTGCAAAGAGGAGGGCAAAGAGGGGCTGCAAAGAGGGACTGCAAAGAGGGGGTCCAAAGAGGGCTGCAAAGAGGGGCTGCAAAGGGGGGGGGAAAGAGGGGGTGCAAAGAGGGGGTCCAAAGAGGGGCTGCAAAGAGGGGGGCAAAGAGGGGGTCCAAAGAGGGGGTGCAAAGAGGGGCTGCAAAGAGGGGGTCCAAAGAGGGGGGCAAAGAGGAGCTGCAAAGAGGGGCTGCAAAGAGGGGGTGCAAAGACGGGCTGCAAAGAGGGGGGCAAAGAGGGGCTGCAAAGAGGGTGCAAAGAGGGGCTGCAAAGAGGGGGTCCAAAGAGGGGGTCCAAAGAGGGGGTCCAAAGAGGGGGTGCAAAGAGGGGCTGCAAAGAGGGGGGCAAAGGGGGGCTGCAAAGAGCGACTGCAAAGAGGGGGGCAAAGAGGGGCTGCAAAGAAGGGGGCAAAGAGGGGCTGCAAAGAGGGGGGCAAAGAGGGGCTGCAAAGTGGGGGGACAAAGAGGAGGACACAAAGGGGACAAAGAGGGGAGACAGAGGGCAGACAGAGGGGAGAAGGGTGACAGGAGGGGGACAAGATGACAGGAGGAGCAGGGAGAGGATCCAAACTGATGCTGCAAAACATCGGGATCGGATGCCTATTTGGCATCCGATTGCAGTCATCAGTTTGGATCAGTTGCTGTCTGAGGGGTGCTGCAAAAAGTCTGATCCCCTCGGACAGCACAAAAACGCAGTGTGAAAGCAGCCTTATTTGGCACGGATCAGGTCGGATCCAATTCGGTCCGATTTGACCCGCTGTGCCAAAAATCGCAGCAGGCTGCGATTTTGGGCACAGCAAAAAATCGGCCAGAATCGGATCCGACAAAAATCGGATGCCAATAAGGCCAAATCCGATGTGATCCGTGCCCATAGGATAACATGGGGCCAAAATCTGATCCGTGGCTGTCCGTTTTACAACGGACAGCCACGGATCACAGAAAAACGCAATGTGAAAGCAGCCTTACAGCAGACGCACGGTGACGGCGGCCGCGGTGAGTGTGCAAAGGCGCGCGCCTCCCCCCACGGCCCCCACATACTGGGCCCTGTATACACCACTGGGCCCTGTATACACCACTGGGTCTTATATACACCACTGGGCCCTGTATACACCACCACTGGGGCTGCTGTATATACTGCTGGGGCCTGTATATACCACTGGGGCTGCTGTATAACCCCTGGGGCTGCTGTATTACCCCTGGGGCTGCTGTATAACCCCTGGGGCTGCTGTATTACCCCTGGGGCTGCTGTATTACCCCTGGGGCTGCTGTATAACCCCTGGGGCTGCTGTATAACCCCTGGGGGGGGGGCGCCGTTTGCCTTACCTGCCTAGGGCACCAAAATGCATTGTCCCGGCACTGCTCGTGGTGCTGGAAGTCTTTCCATTTACTGGATCATACTCCTTTCTTTTTCTTGATTACAAATTTGCAGCGGCCAGCTGTGATCCGTGCTGGAAGAAATGGAAGACTAAACTAGGAAGACAGATGAGCTGACATTCTTGTTTCATTTTGCATAGCTGACATATTTGTAAGGTTGCTCTTGGAAAAAAATAATTAATTAACCCCTTGAGCCCCTGGGCAATTTTCATTTTTTTCTTCCCCTTCTTCCCAGAGCCATAACTTTATTATTTTCCTATTAACATAGCCATATGAGAGCTTGTTTCGTGTGAGACAAGTTGTACTTTTGAATTATATCATTTATTTAACCATATAGTGTACTGAAAAACTGGAAACAAAATTCCAAGTGCACTGAAATTCCAAAAAATAGTGAAATTCCACAATATTTTTCCTTTTATTTACCATGTTCACTATAAGGTAAACCCGACCTGATAGTAGGATTCTCCTGGTTGGTACGATTAAAAACATAATTTTGGCGTTTTTATTTATTTTTTTCCATTGAGCAGTTTACCAATCAGGTTGATTGATTTTATTATTTGATAAATCGTGTATTTCAGAACATGAAGATGCCAAATATGTGTAGAGTAATTTATTTTTAGTAGTTTTATTTTTAACTAGCTGTGAGCCCGATTCAAAAGAATCGGGAGTCTGGAATCTGTATATAATTTTTTTAAGAGTTTTAAATAATAGACTTAAACACCAGATATATGACTAAGTAGGCGATGTAGGCAGAACTGTGAGGGTAGCAATATAGTGGAGGTGTAGAAAGAGTTAATGTCCGACTAACAGGACTATAACAGAGTAGGAACTTATAATGATATCAAAAATGTTATTGAAGGAGTTAATGTCCCACAGGCACTCCCACAACAGACTCAGCGCTGTAAATTATATCCAAAATGGTGTTCAAGGGGTTAATGTAGCAGTGGCAGTAGTTATAAACACTACCAAATATGCAGTTAATGCTGAACTGGTATATAATGGGTTAATTTCGCAGTGTCATTACAACTATACACTGTGTAATAGAAATAACAACAATAATGGAATATAAGGGGTTAATGTTCCTACTGGCAGTAGTAATAGAGACAACAAAGTATGGAGTTAAGGCAGAAATTGTATAAAAGGGGTTAACTTCGCAGTGGCAGTACAACTACACACTGTGTTATAGAAATTACAGATAAAACGGAATGTAAGGGGTTAATGTTGCTACGGTCATGAGTACAATGAGAGAAGCGCCTCACTTCCCATTGAGATACATAGAGGACTTTGAGTTTCAAATTTAGCGCTGTAAGTGAGGCGCGAAGCTCATTGGTCGGTGTGTGCTGGCGCCGACCAATGAGCTTCGCGCCTCACTTACAGCGGTAAGTGTGAAACTCAAAGTCCTCCATGTACCTGAATAGGAAGTGAGGCACGAAGCTCATTGGTCGCTGTGTGCTGGCGCCGACCAATGAGCTTCGCGCCTCACTTACAGCGGTAAATGTGAAACTCAAAGTCCTCCATGTATCTGAATAGGAAGTGAGGAGCGAAGCTCATTGGTCGCTGTGTGCCGGCGCCGACCAATGAGCTTCGCGCCTCACTTACATCGGTAAATTTGAAACTCAAAGTCCTCCATGTATCTGAATAGGAAGTGAGGCGGGAAGCTCATTGGTCGCTGTGTGCTGGCGCCGACCAATGAGCTTTGTGCCTCACTTACAGCGGTAAATGTGAAACTCAAAGTCCTCCATGTATCTGAATAGGAAGTGAGGCGCGAAGCTCATTGGTCGCTGTGTGCTGGCACCAACCAATGAGTTTCGCGCCTCACTTACAGCGGTAAGTGTGAAACTCAAAGTCCTCCATGTATCTGAATAGGAAGCTCATTGGTCGCTGTGTGCTGGCGCCGACCAATGAGCTTCGCGCCTCACTTACAGCGGTAAATTTGAAACTCAAAGTCCTCCATGTATCTCAATAGGAAGTGAGGCGCGAAGCTCATTGGTCGCTGTGTGCTGGCGCCGACCAATGAGCTTCGTGCCTCACTTACAGCGGTAAATTTGAAACTCAAAGTCCTCCATGTATCTGAATAGGAAGTGAGGCGCGAAGCTCATTGGTCGTTGTATGCTGGCGCCGACCAATGAGCTTCGCGCCTCACTTACAGCGGTACATTTGAAACTCAAAGTCCTCCATGTATCTGAATAGGAAGTGAGGCGCGAAGCTCATTGGTCGCTGTGTGCTGGCGCCGACCAATGAGCTTCGCGCCTCACTTACAGCGGTAAATTTGAAACTCAAAGTCCTCCATTATATCTCAATGGGAAGTGAGGTGCTATGCTCATCGGTCGGCGCCAGCACACAGCGACCAATGAGCATAGCGCCTCACTTACAGCGGTAAATTTGAAACTCAAAGTCCTCCATGTATCTGAATAGGAAGTGAGGCGCTATGCTCATTGGTCGGCGCCAGCACACAGCGACCAATGAGCATAGCGCCTCACTTACAGCGGTAAATTTGAAACTCAAAGTCCTCCATTATGTCTCAATGGGAAGTGAGGTGCTATGCTCATTGGTCGGCGCCAGCACACAGCGACCAATGAGCATAGCGCTTCACTTACAGCGGTAAATTTGAAACTCAAAGTCCTCCATGTATCTGAATGGGAAGTGAGGCGCTATGCTCATTGGTCGGCGCCAGCACACAGCGACCAATGAGCATAGCGCCTCACTGGCCATTGAGATACATGGAGGACTTTGAGTTTCAAATTTACCGCTGTAAGTGAGGCGCTATGCTCATTGGTCGCTGTGTGCTGGCGCCGACCAATGAGCATAGCGCCTCACTTCCCATTGAGATACATGGAGGACTTTGAGTTTCAAATTTACCGCTGTAAGTGAGGCGCTATGCTCATTGGTTGCTGTGTGCTGGCGCCGACCAATGAGCATAGCGCCTCACTTCCCATTGAGATATAATGGAGGACTTTGAGTTTCAAATTTACAGCCGTAAGTGAGGCGCTATGCTCATTGGTTGCTGTGTGCTGGCGCCGACCAATGAGCATAGCGCCTCACTTCCCATTGAGATACATAGCGGTCTTTAGAGCTGTGCATGGCCGGGCCCTTGGTTCTATTTTCGGCCACGGCGCTCGGCTCTCGTCGGTCGTCGCCGGGGCGGGAGACTCGCAATGGCCGCTGCGCGGTCATTGCTCGCGCCCCTGCAACGTCTCGCAATGCCCGCTGCGCGGGCAATACTTCACCGGTTGCGTGGGCGCCGTGCGCCCACGACGACTACAGTAGCGCCGAAACTTACGGAAGTGCGTTAGTGGAATTATATATTAGATAGTGCAAAAGGGAGGTGATTTGAACATTTACCCTATTTTTCGCTTTATAAGCCGCACCTGATTATAAGACGCACCCCCAAATTTAATGAAGAAAAAGAAAAAAAAATAATTTTTAATGTTATATGGGGTCTGTCTTATAATGCCAGTGTCTGTCTTAAAAATCATATAGGGTGTATGTCTCTCATAGCCCCCTCTTCCTGTTACATGGTCCCTCATCCTGGGATATAGCACCCCCATTCTAGATAAGGCCCCTTTAATCAGTTTATGGCTGGCACACATCCTCCAGTGTTGGCACATGTCCCCCAGTGCTGGCACACATCCTCTATTAATGGCACAAGTCTCCCAGTACTGGCACATCCCCCACTGCTGGCACACGTCCCCCATTAAAGGCACATGTCCCGCACACGTCCCCCACTGCTGGAATACATCCCCCATTGCTGGCACACATTCCCCACTGCTGGCACAAGTTCCCTACTGCTGGCACACGTCCCCCACTGCTGGAACACGTCCGCAACTGCTGGCACACATCGCCTAGTGCTGGCACATGTCCCCCACTGCTGGCACACATCCAGCACTGCTGGCACACGTCCCCCACTGCTGGCACCCTTCCCCTAGTGCTGGCACACATCCCCTATTAATGGCACAAGTCTCCCACTGCTGGCACACGTCCCCCACTGCTGGCACAGATCCCCTAGTGCTGGCACACATCCCCTATTGATGTCACAAGTTTCCCATTGCTGGCACACGTACCCCACTCCTGGCACATGTCCCCCACTGCGGGCACACATCCCCCACTGCTGACACACGTCCCCTACTGCTGGCACACATCCTCTAGTGCTGGCACACATCTACTATTGAGGGCACAAGTCTCCCATTGCTGGCACACATTCCCCACTGCTGGAAAACGTCCCCCACTGCTGGCATAAGTCTCCCATTGCTGGCACACGTCCCCCACTGCTGGCACACGTCCCCCACTGCAGGCACATGTCCCCCACAGCTGGCACACCCACTGCTGGCACACATCCCCTAGTGCTGGCACACATCCCACATTGATGGCACAAGTCTCCCATTGCTGGCACACGTCCCCCACTGCTGGCACATGTCCCCCACTGCTGGCATACGTCCCCTAGTGCTGGCACACATCCCCTAGTGCTGGCACAAGTCCCCCACTGCTGGCACACATCCCCTAGTGCTGGCACAAGTCTCCCACTGCTGGCACACGTCCCCCACTGCTGGCACACGTCTTCCACTGCTGGCACACATCCCCTAGTGCTGACACTCACCCCCTATTGTTGACAAAATTCTCCCACTGCTGGGACACGTCCCGAACTGCTGGCACACATCCCCCACTGCTGGCACACATCTTCCACTGCTGGTACACGTCCCCCATTGCTGGCACATGTCCCCCACTGATGTCACACGGCCCCCAATGCTGGCACACATCCCTAGTGCTAGCACACATCTCCTATAGATGGCACAAGTCTCCCATTACTGGCACACATCCCCCACTGCTGGCACACATCCCCTAGTGCTGGCACAAGTCTCCCATTGCTGGCAGACGTCTCCCACTGCTGGCACATGTCTCCCCACTGCTGGCACACGTCCCCCACTGCTGGCACACATCCCCTAGTGCTGGCACACATCCCCCCACTGCTGGCACACGTAACCTCACTGCTGGCACACGTCCCCCCACTGCTGGCACACATCCCCTAGTGCTGGCACACATCCCCTAGTGCTGGCACACATCCCCTATTGATGGCACAAGACTCCCACTGCTGGCAGACATCCCCCACTGGTGGCACATGTCCCCCACTACTGGCACACCCACTGCTGGCACACGTCCCCCACTGGTGGCACACATCCCTAGTGCTGCCACAAGTCTCCCATTGCTGGCACATGTCCCCCACTGCTGGCACACGTCCCCCATTGCTGGCACACGTCCCCAACTGCTGGCACAGTCCCCCACTGCTGGCACACGTCCCCCACTGCTGGCACACATCCCCTAGTGATGGCACAAGTCTCCCATTGCTGGCACACGTCCCCCACTGCTGGCACACATCCCCTAGTGCTGGCACACATCCCCTATTGATGGCACAAGACTCCCACTTCTGGCAGACATCCCCCACTGGTGGCACATGTCCCCCACTGGTGGCACACATCCCCTACATGCTGCCACAAGTCTCCCATTGCTGGCACATGTCCCCCACTGCTGGCACATGTCCCCCATTGCTGGCACACGTCCCCCACTGCTGGCACACGTCCCCCACTGCTGGCACACACCCCTATTGATGGCACAAGTCTCCCATTGCTGGCACACGTCCCCCACTGCTGGCACACGTCCCCCACATGCTGGCACACGTCCCCCACTGCTGGCACACATCCCCTATTGATGGCACAAGTCTCCCACTGCTGGCACACGTCCCCCACTGCTGGCACACATCCCCTACTGCTGGCACACGTCCCGTACTGCAGGCACACGTCTCCCACTGCTGGCACACGTCCCCTAGTGCTGGCACACATCCCCTATTGATGGAAAAGTCACCCACTGCTGGCACACATCCCCCACTCTGTGCACACGTCCCCCACTGCTGGCACATGTCCCCCACTGCTGCCACACCCACTGCTGGCACACATCCCGTATTGATGGCACAAGTCTCCCATTGCTGGCACACATTCCCCACTGCTGGCATACGTCCCCCACTGCTGGCAAACATCCCTAGTGCTGGAACAAGTCTCCCATTGCTGGCACACATCCCCCACTGCTGGCACACGTCCCCCATTGCTGGCACACGTCCCCCACTGCTGGCACACGTCCCCCAATGCTAGCAAACGTCACCCAATGCTGGCACACGTCACCCAATGCTGGCACACATCCCCTAGTGCTGGCACACATCCCCTATTGATGGCACAAGTCTTCCATGGCTGGCACAAATCCCCACTGCTGGCACACGTCCCTCACTGCTGGCACACATCCCCTAGTGCTGCGACAAGTCTCCCAATGCTGGCACACATTTTCCACTGCTGGCACACGTCCCCCATTGCTGGCACATGTCCCCCACTGCTGGCACACGTCCCCCAATGCTGGCACACATCCCCTAGTGCTGGCACACATCTCCTATAGATGACACAAGTCTCCCATTGCTGGCACACGTCCCCCACTGCAGGCACACATCCCCTAGTGCTGGCACAAGTCTCCCATTGCTGGCAGACGTCCCCCACTGCTGTCAGACGTCCCCCCACTTCTGGCACATGTCCCCCACAGCTAGCACACATCCCGTAGTGCTGGCACACATCCCCTATTGATAGCACAAGACTCCCACTGCTGGCACACGTCCTCCACTGCTGGCAGACATTCCCCACTGCTGGCACACATCCCCCACTGCTGGCACATGTCCCCCACTGCTGGCACACATCCCCCTTTGCTGGCACACATCCCCTAGTGTTGGCACACATCCCCTATTGATGGCACAAGTCTCCCACTGCTGGCACACTTCCCCCACTGCTGGCACACATCCCCTACTGGTGGCTCATGTCCCCCACTACTGGCACACCACTGTTTGCACACGTCCCCCACTGCTGGCACACATCCCCTAGTGCTGCCACAAGTCTCCCATTGCTGGCACATGTCCCCACTGCTGGCACATGTCACCCAATGCTGGCACACATCCCCTAGTGCTGGCACACATCCCCTATTGATGGCACAAGTCCTCCATTGCTGGCACACGTCCCCCACTGCTGGCACACATCCCCTAGTGATGGCACAAGTCTCCCATTGCTGGCACACATCCCCCACTGCTGGTACACGTCCCCACTGCTGGCACACATCCCCCACTGCTGGCACACGTCTCCCACTGCTAGCACACATCCCCTAGTGCTGGCACACAACCCCTATTGATGGCACAAGTCTCCCACTGCTGGCACACGTCCCCCACTGCTGGCACACGTCCCCTACTGGTGGCACATGTCCCCCACTACTGGCACACCCACTGCTGGCACACGTCACCCAATGCTGGCACACATCCCCCACTGCTGGCACACGTCCCCCATTGTTGGCACACGTCCCGTAGTGCTGGCACACATCCCCTATTGATGGCACAAGTCTCCCACTGCTGGCACACTTCCCCCACTGCTGGCACACGTCCCCTACTGGTGGCACATGTCCCCCACTACTGGCACACCCACTGCTGGCACACGTCACCCAATGCTGGCACACATCCCTAGTGCTGGCACACATCCCTATTGATGGCACAAGTCCTCCATTGCTGGCACACGTCCCCCACTGCTGGCACACATCCCCTAGTGATGGCACAAGTTCTCCATTGCTGGCACAGTCCCCCACTGCTGGCGACACTCCCCCACTGACTGGCACACATCTCTACACTGCTAGCACACATCCCCTAGTGCTGGCACACATCCCCTATTGATGGACAAATCTCCCACTGCTAGGCACACGTCCCCACTGCTGGCACACTCCCCCACTGCTGGCACACGTCCCCCACTGCTGGCACACTCCCCACTGCTGGCACACGTCACCCCACTGCTGGCACACTCCCCACTGCTGGCAACCCCCATAACTCATGCTGGCACACTCCCCTATTGATGGCACAAGTCTCCCACTGATGGCACACGTCCCCCACTGCTGGCACACGATCCCCAACTGTGGCACATCCCACTACGTGGCACCCCACTGCTGGCACATCCCCCATGCTGGCAACATCCACTGTGCTGGCACACATCCCCTATTGATGGCACAAGTCTCTCATTGCTGGCAAGTCCCCCACTGCTGGCACACATCCCCTAGTGCGGCCAGTCAAGTCCCATTGCTGGCACACGTCCCCACTGCTGGCACACGTCCCCCCACTGCTATGCACACATCCCCTAGTGCTGGCACACATCCCCTATTGTACAAATCCCATGCTGGCACACTTCCCCACTGCTGGCACACGTCCCCCACTGCTGGCACACGTCCCATGTGGCAACGTCCCCTGGCACACATCCCATGCTGCACACGTCCCTAGTGCTGGCACACATCCCCTATGCTGGCACAAGTCTCCCACTGTGGCACACGTCCCCACTGCTGGACACACCCCATGCTGCACATCCCCCACTGCTGGCACATTCCCCCACTGCTGGCAACATCCACTGTTGGCACACATTCCCTATTGATGGCACAAGTCCATGCTGGCACGTCCCACTGCTGGCACACATCCCCTACTGCTGGCACAGTCCCCATGCTGGCACTCCCCATGCTGGCACACGTCCCCCATGCTGGCACATCCCCATGATGGCACAGTCCTTGTGGCACACTCCCCCTGCTGGCACACTCCCATGCTGGCACAGTCCCCACTGCTGGCACACGTCCCCACTGCTGGCACACGTCCCTAGGTGGCACAGTCCCCACTGCTGGCACACGTCCCCATGCTGGCACACATCCCCATGCTGGCACACCCCATGTGCACACCCACTGCTGGCACACATCCCCCACTGCTGGCACAGTCCCCTAGTGCTGGCACACATTCCCCCACTGCTGGCACACGTCCCCACTATGGCACACGTCCCCACTGCTAGCACACATCCCCTAGTGCTGGCACACATCCCCTATTGATGGTACAAATCTCCCACTGCTAGCACACGTCCCGCCACATGCTGGCACACATCCCCACTGCTGGCACACGTCCCCACTGCTGGCACACGTCCCCCACTGCTGGCACACATCCCCACTGCTGGCACACGTCCCCTAGTGCTGGCACACATCCCCTATTGATGGGACAAGTCTCCCACTGATGGCACACGTCCTCCACTGCTGGCACACATCCCCAACTGTCACACGTCCCCATGCTGGCACATGTCCCCACTGCTGGCACATGTCCCCCACTGCTGGCACATCCACTGGTTGCACACATTCCTATTGATGGCACAAGTCTCTCATTGCTGGCATATGTCCCCTACTGTCCCCTACTGCTGGCACACATCCCCTAGTGCCGGCACAAGTCTCCCATTGCTGGCACACGTCCCCCAATGCTGGCACACGTCCCCCAATGCTGGCACACATCCCCTAGTGATGGCACAAGTCTCCCACTGCTGGCACACGTCCCCCACTGCTGGCACACGTCCCCCACTGCTGGCACACGTCCCCCCATCTGGCACACGTCCCACATGCTGGCACACGTCCCTTAGTGCTGGCACAAGTCTCCCACTGCTGGCACACGTCCCCCACTGCTGGCAAACATCCCCACTGCCGGCATATGTCCCCCACTGCTGGCACACCCACTGTGGCACACATCCCACATTGATGGCACAAGTCTCCCATTGCTGGCACACATTCCCACTGCTGGCACACGTCACCCACTGCTGGCACACGTCCCCACTGCTGGCACACGTCCCCAAATGCTGGCAAACATCCCCCAATGCTGGCACACATCTCCTATAGATGGCACAAGTCTCCCATTGCTGGCACACATCCCCCACTGCTGGCACACATCCCCTAGTGCTGGCACAAGTCTCCTATTGCTGGAAGACTTCCCCCACTGCTGGCACATGTCTCCCCACTGCTGGCACACGTCCCCCACTGTTGGCACACATCCCCTAGTGCTGGCACACATCCCTATAGATGGCACAAGTCCATCTGCACACTCATGCTGGCACACGTCCCCCACTGCTGCACACGTCCCCCACTGCTGGCACACGTCCCCCACTGCTGGCACAGTCCCCCACTGCTGGCACACGTCCCCATGCTAGCAACTCCCCTAGTGCTGGCACACATCTCCTATAGATGGCACAAGTCTCCCATTGCTGGCACACGTCCCCCACTGCTGGAACACATCCCCTAGTGCTGGCACAAGTCTCCCATTGCTGAAAGACGTCCCCCACTGCTGGCACATGTCTCCCCACTGCTGGCACAGTCCCCCACTGCTGGCACACATCCCCTAGTGCTGGCACACATCCCCCCACTGCTGGCACACGCACCCCCACTGCTGGCACACGTCCCCCCACTGCTGGCACACGTTCCCCACTGCTGGCACACATCTCCTAGTGCTGGCACACATCCCCTATTGATAGCACAAAACTCCCACTGCTGGCAGACATCCCCCACTGGTGGCACATGTCCCCCACTACTGGCACACCCACTGCTGGCACACGTCCCCCACTGGTGGCACACATCCCCTAGTGCTGCCACAAGTCTCCCATTGCTGGCACATGTCCCCCACTGCTGGCACACGTCCCCCATTGCTGGCACACGTCCCCCACTGCTGGCACACGTCCCCCACTGCTGGCACACATCCCCTAGGGCTGGCACACATCCCCTATAGATGGCACAAGTCCTCCATTGCTGGCACACATCCCCCACTGCTGGCACACATCCCCTAGTGATGGCACAAGTCTCCCATTGCTGGCACACGTCCCCCAATGCTGGCACACATCCCCTAGTGATGGCACAAGTCTCCCACTGCTGGCACACGTCCCCACTGCTGGCACACGTCCCCCACTGCTGGCACATGTCCCCCACTGCTGGCACATGTCCCCCACTGCTGGCACACATCCCCTAGTGCTGGCACAAGTCTCCCATTGCTGAAAGACGTCCCCCACTGCTGGCACATGTCTACCCACTGCTGGCACACGTCCCCCACTGCTGGCACACATCCCCTAGTGCTGGCACACATCCCCCCACTGCTGGCACACGCCCCCCCACTGCTGGCACATGTCCCCCCATGCTGGCACACGTCCCCCACTGCTGGCACACATCTCCTAGTGCTGGCACACATCCCTATTGATGGCACAAAACTCCCACTGCTGGCAGACATCCCCCACTGGTGGCACATGTCCCCCACTACTGGCACACCCACTGCTGGCACACGTCCCCCACTGGTGGCACACATCCCCTAGTGATGCCACAAGTCTCCCATTGCTGGCACATGTCCCCCACTGCTGGCACACGTCCCCCATTGCTGGCACACGTCCCCCACTGCTGGCACACGTCCCCCACTGCTGGCACACGTCCTCCATTGCTGGCACACATCCCCCACTGCTGGCACACATCCCCTAGTGATGGCACAAGTCTCCCATTGCTGGCACACGTCCCCAATGCTGGCACACATCCCCTAGTGATGGCACAAGTCTCCCACTGCTGGCACACGTCCCCACTGCTGGCACACGTCCCCCACTGCTGGCACATGTCCCCCACTGCTGGCACACGTCCCCCACTGCTGGCACACGTCCCTTAGTTCTGGCACAAGTCTCCCACTGCTGGCACACGTCCCCCACTGCTGGCAAACATCCCCCACTGCTGGCACATGTCCCCCACTGCTGGCACACCCACTGTTGGCACACATCCCACATTGATGGCACAAGTCTCCCATTGCTGGCACACATTCCCCACTGCTGGCACACGTCCCCCACTGCTGGCACACGTCCCCCACTGCTGGCACACGTCCCCTACTGCTGGCACATATCCCTAGTGCTGACGCAAGTCTCTCATTGCTGGCACACATCTTCCTCTGCTGGCACACGTCCCCCATTGCTGGCACATGTCTTCCACTGCTGGCACACATCCCCAAATGCTGGCAAACATCCCCTAGTGCTGGCACACATCCCCTATTGATGGCACAAGTCTCCCATTGCTGGCACACGTCCCCCACTGCTGGCACACATCCCCCACTGCTGGCACACATCCCCCACTGCTGGCACACGTCCCCCACTGCTGGCACACATCCTCTACTGTTGGCACACATCCCTATTGGTGGCACAAGTCTCCCACTGCTGGCACACGTCCCCCACTGCTGGCACACATCCCCCACTGCTGGCACATGTCCCCCACTGCTGGCACATGTCCCCCACTACTGGCACACCCACTGTTGGCACACATCCTCTATTGATGGCACAAGTCTTCAATTGATGGCACACATCCCCCACTGCTGGCACACAACCCCCACTTCTGGCACACGTCCCCCACTGCTGGCACATATCCCCTAGTGCTGCCACACGTCTCCCATTGCTGGCACACATCTTCCACTGCTGGCACACGTCCCCCATTGCGGGCATATGTCTTCCACTGCTGGCACACGTCCCCAAATGCTGGCACACATCCCTAGTGCTGGCACACATCTCCTATAGATGGCACAAGTCTCCCATTGCTGGCACACATCCCCCACTGCTGGCACACATCCCCCTACTGCTGGCAGACATCCCCACTACTGGCACACATCCTCTAGTGCTGGCACACATCCCCTATTGATGGCACAAGACTCCCACTGCTGGCACACTTCCCCCATTGCTGGCACACTTCCCCTAGTGCTGGCACACATCCCCTATTGATGGCACAAGTCTCCCATTGTTGGCACACGTCCCCACTGCTGGCACACATCCCCCACTGCTGGCACACGTCCCTTGTGCTGCCACAAGTCTCCCATTGCTGGCACACTTCCCCCACTGCTGGCACATGTCCCCCATTGCTGGCACATGTCCCCCACTGCTGGCACATGTCCCCCAATGCTGGCACACATCCCCTAGTGCTGGCACACATCCCCTATTGATGGCACAAGACTCCCACTGCTGGCACACTTCCCCCATTGCTGGCACACTTCCCTAGTGCTGGCACACATCCCTATTGATGGCACAAGTCTCCCATTGTTGGCACACGTCCTACACTGCTGGCACACATCCCCCACTGCTGGCACACGTCCCCTTGTGCTGCAACAAGTCTCCCATTGCTGGCACACGTCCCCCACTGCTGGCACATGTCCCCCATTGCTGGCACATGTCCCCCACTGCTGGCACATGTCCCCCAATGCTGGCACACATCCCCTAGTGCTGGCACACATCCCCTATAGATGGCACAAGTCTTCCATTGCTGGCACACGTCCCCCACTGCTGGCACATATCCCCAAGTGATGGCACAAGTCCCCCACTGTTGGCACACATCCCCCACTGCTGGCACACGTCCCCCACTGCTAGCACATGTCCCCCACTGCTGGATATGGCCCCATATGATTACACATGCCTCCCCCATGCTGCATATGGCCTCCCAAGCTGCTGCCCATAATAAAATAACAAACATTTTACTAACCATTTCCATCGATGAGCTGCTTGTCTTCCTCCTGTCTCCCTCCGTGCAAGGTGTGCCCTAACTTCCTGCTTCTCTGCCTGTCATGTGACTCTCTGCTGAGCCAGTCACATGACCAGCAGAGAAGCAGGAAGTTCGGGCGCAGCTTGCACGAGGGAAACAGGAGGAAGACAAGCAGCTCATGGCTGGAAATGGTGAGCAAAATGTATATTTTATTATGGGTAGCAGCTTGGGGGGCCATATGCAGCATGGGGGAGGCATGTGTAATCACTGGGGGCGCAGGCAATGTAATATGCGCTGCGCCCTCAGTCCCATCACCGCGGTGCGATTTCAGCACAGCGGTGATGGACAGCGGCAGTGCATATTAAATGAGCGGGAGCAGGAGATCTCCTGCTACCTCCTACAGTCCTCAGCAAGCACACTGGACCCCCGGGCACACTCCAGAGCTGTCCCCACCATCCCCTGCACTGTATGATCCGTATACTCTGATTGTAAGACGCACCCCCCACTTTACCCCAAAGTTTAGGGGAACAAAAGCGCTTCTTATAATCTGAAAAATACAGTATTTTTTTATTTTTTGCATATTTTTACCAACTTATTTCTTAACTTTTATGTTATTTTATTTAGCCCCTTAAGGTACCTCAGCACTGCAGTGTCTAATTGCTACTGCAGTACACAGCTGTGCTGCTTCACAGCTCTTGACTGGTAAGGTCAATTCTTGTGACCTAAACACTAACACCGATCCTACCTCTCCTTTTTTTCAGTTCCCCCAGCCCCCTCCCATGAATACAAGCTCAGACAACGATCCACTTATCTTCTGATAATAATGGCCACAGCACTGTTGACAACATAAGAAAATAACACATAATTAACAAAATTGGTGAGGAAGCTCACCTCGAAGCTACAAAAAACCTGCTGATTCTTCCAGGACATTAGCCCCTCTCTTCCCCAGACTTACTCCTAGCCGTGTTCACCTGCCCAGGAGCACCGTGAAACTGATGGGAGATGTTGTCCTCCAATACCGTTAAATCAACCTGACCTTCCATCGTCTGATATCACCCAAAATTTCACCGAGATGAACCCGACAAATCCATCGCCGGGTATCACCCAAATATCACCAGACCACCATCAAACCATCCGATAATGGGATCAACATATTTAATCGCTCCCCAATCCCGAATTTTTAAGCCAATTTCTAGTACCCTTCAACACCACACTGAAAGCATCTTGACCACCTCAAGTGCTCGAGACCCCACCAGCCAGCAATGCTATGGCCCTTTCATCACCTCTTGTAACCTTGGGAGTCCTTAAATCTGTTCCCACCGCATTTAAATGCCATCTGTCTGTTAAACAGAATTCCTCGCTGTACAATCTAGATTGGGGTGTGTGCTGCTACACCCCCATACTGAACTACCTCCTGGATACCGTCTTGATCTGGAACTGACCATGCCCCTGGCCAAATCTTTCTGGGGATAAAGCTAGACCACACTACTTTCAGCATTTTCAGACCCTAGAATGCTAATTATATATATATATATATATATATATATATATATATATATATCAGATCTATTTTAATGTCCGTGACCAATAATCTCCCCAAGGTAGTCCCCAGGTCATTACCACCCATATGAAAATGAAAACATCTGGATCCAGATGTACAGCTATATGAACCTCTTGTAGTACCCGTCTCCAGGCCATACCCCTGAAACCAAGACCCTGGATTAATTCTGTGTGTCCTGAGAAACCCAGCTGTCTCCCGTCGGTTCATCCGTCTTCCTGCCCGCAATGCTCCCCAATGGTCATAAGAATGGCCTAGAATCCAGTCTTAAAGTGCAACCCGTCCTGTAATGAAATAAACATAAAATTAGTGAAAATTCACATTGAGAATAATCAGGTTCTCTTAAGTCTTGAAGTCTGACATAAGACTGATACTGCCAGGACACCCACCAGCCGATCCTCTGCACAATCTCTGAGTTCAGGCCCCCACAACTGCCTCTATTGCAGCCCCAATATGAAATGAATGCTCCGCATAACTGTGTGGATTCAAGCCAGCCACCCGAGGCACTTATGAAACCCGTCCTTGTGACCTAACAACGGCCTACGAGGCCTAGCATTCATAAACATCTAAAAACATCCCAAAAGCAATACTAACTGTAACTGACTCATTTACCTTACATAACAGTACTCTCCTTTCTTTTCCCATTTTTGTTTGTTTTTTAAACTTCCAAATCCAATATTTCACCCCTTTCTAGGTGGCCATGATGTGTCTAGCTAAAATGACCCCTATCTCGGTTTACTAGGTGCTATTATTTCTCCTATTCTCATTGTTGTAACCCAGCTTCACCAAAACCCGAATCACACCAGACACCTGTTATCTTTCTTTTTTTTTTTTTTTTTTTTGAAAACCCTTGAGTGTCTTATTCACTAGAAATTTCTTTGTGGAATCATTCCCATAATGAAGTTTAAAACTGAAGGGTAACCCCGGGATTAGCTGGTCTATCTTTGCTAATGATCACTTACCATCAACTACTTGCCCTATCCCCCTCAATAATACCCCTACCTGCTCTTCCTCAGAACATTTTTTGCCCCAGGTAATATGCCCTAATCCCTGTTCCCAAAGCTACCATGCTGGCAAGCAGACCATGTGTTACCCTCTAAGGATAACCTGATTAATGATTAAGCAGCCCTGTTATCACATTCCAGAGTCCTGAAGGACAGGGTACAACCTTCGTCTTCAGCCTCCGGAGCCAATACCTAAAACCATTCACACTGAAAAACTTTGCCATTCCTTTTTTCATCTGAGAGGGAACCATACATATAAATTCTTCACCACCATCTGACCCCAAGAACCTCCCCCCTTTTAAAGAAATAGGAGTTGGTCACAATCAGAATCTGTACCTCTTTCCTTGATGCTACAGATCATGTTGCCAACATACCGACCTTTTCTTCTCCCGTCCTGCCACTGTGTCTGACTCCAAGGTGACAATCTATTTTATAGGTAATAATTGCAATTTACTGGAGTTTTACTCCCAATAAAGGGTCACTCACATCAATGATAAACAGCAGGTTAATAAACCAGTGACCTAAAAAGCAATAAAACCTAAAACTTAACTTTTAATCTTAAAAGCATAAAAACTTGGTTCTTTTGAACCTTAGAAAAATTAAAATAAGTGCACAGGTGTTGAGTAAATCCTGACGTGGATACTAAGACCATATGATCACACATCAAAATCACTCAATTAAGTTATGTCCGAAAGCTCACAACGTTGAGTTACCACTTAGCTTCAAATATAGTGAGTTCTCAACCTTATTTATGTGATTACAGCTTAGACTAACTCCTGAGACAGTTATCAGCTATCTCATATTTCTAGCCAGACTGGAACGATCCCACCATTTACAGTCACTCTTAGAGTAATACATCAGCACTGGTGTGTTTCTGAGTAGGAATGTGTCTATTCCACTTGCTACCATACCCAATTACTCCAGGTGGCATTCAATATGTGCGTTCTCCTGACACGTTTCTATACATCAGTATGTCATCAGGGAATTGTGCTCTAAGGGCAAGCTGTCACATTCTCACTGGCAGAACAATCAATGCCCAACAGGTGCATGTATCCACACCTCCTTTGTTTGTGCCTTGATGTTACTAGCAGAGGGATACAGTGAGCGTCATGTTGCCTCCATCCTTAAAATTTCGAAGACGGGAGTCCATTACAACAAAGTCAAGCAGCAGAGAGTGGGGAGAACAAAGCTACAGACCGGCAGAGAGTGAAAGCAACTCTCCACTGACCGGGATGACCGTCATCTTATTTGAAGGTCATTCAGCAACTGCAGGATGACATCAAGGGACCTACAAAAGAAATGGCAAATGGCAGCTGGGGTGAAGCGCACAGCAAGAACAGTTTGTGACAGGCTCCTAGAGGCAGGGCTCAAGTTATGTAAAGTTAGAAAAAAGCCTTTCATCAATGAGAAGCAAAGGAGAGCTAGGCTGAGGTTTTCCAAAGACCATAAGGTTTGGACCATAGAGGACAGGAGTAAGGTAATCTTCTCTGGTGAGTCTAACTTTCAGCTTTGCCCAGCACCTGGTTGTCTAATGGTTAGACGGAGACTTGGAGAGGCATGCAAGCCACAGTTTCTTGTACTCACTGTGAAATTTGGTGGACGATTGGTGATGATATGGGGATGCTTCAGCAACACTGGAATTGGGCAGGTTAATTTTTGCAAAGGACGTGTGAATCAAGCCGCATACAAGGTTATACTTGAAAAACACTTGCTTCCTTCTGCTCAGGCAATGTTCCCCAACTCTGAGGACTGTTTTTTTCCAGCAGGACAATGCCCCATGCCCCACAGTTAGGTCAATCAATGTGTTGATGAAGGAGAACCACATCAAGACCCTGTCATGGCCAGCCCAATCTCCAGACCTGAAACCCATTGAAAACCTTTGGAAAGTAACCAATAGGATGATTAATATTCACAAGCCATCAAACAAAGAACAACTGTTAAATTTTTTTGCCAGGAGTGGCACAAGGTCACCCAGAAAAATGAAAGCTGAAATGAAAGCTGTGATTAAAAATTATGGTTATTCCATAAAATATTAATTTGTGAACTCTTCCTGAGTTAAAACATTAGTATTGTTGTTGCTAAATAAATATGAACTTGTTTTCTTTGCATTATTTGAGGTCTGAAAGCACTGTTTCTTTTTTATTATTTTGACAATTTCTCATTTGCTACAAATAAATACAAAATTTTTAGCTTTGAATTTTGGAGACATGTTGTCAGTAGTTTATAGAATATAAGAACAATGTACACGTTACTCTAAAATATAAAGAGAGAAATCAGAGAAACTGAAAATTTTGCAGTGGTCTCTTAATTTTTGCCAGACAGAGCTGTATAGCATCCTGTATACACATCACATATATACAGTGCCTACAAGTAGTATTCAACCCCCTGCAGATTTAGGTGGTTTGATAAGATGCCAATAAGTTAGAGCCTTCAAACTGCAAACGAGAGTAGGATTTATTAACAGAAGCATAAATTTTACAAACCAAAAAGTTATGTTGCTCAGTTGAATTTTAATAAATTTTAAACATAAAAGTGTGGGTCAATTATTATTCAACCCCTAGGTTTAATATTTTGTGAAATAACCCTTGTTTGCAATTACAGCTAATAATCGTCTTTTATAAGACCTGATCAGGCCGGCACAGGTCTCTGGAGTTATCTTGGCCCACTCCTCCATGCAGATCTTCTCCAAGTTATCTAGGTTCTTTGGGTGTCTCATGTGGACTTTAATCTTGAGCTCCTTCCACAAGTTTTCAATTGGGTTAAGGTCAGGAGACTGACTAGGCCACTCCATCACCTTGATTTTTTCCCTCTTGAACCAGGCCTTGGTTTTCTTGGCTGTGTGCTTTGGGTCGTTGTCTTGTTGGAAGATGAAATTACGACCCATCTTAAGATCCTTGATGGAGGAGCGGAGGTTCTTGGCCAAAATCTCCAGGTAGGCCGTGCTATCCATCTTCCCATGGATGCGGACCAGATGGCCAGGCCCCTTGGCTGAGAAACAGCCCCACAACATGATGCTGCCACCACCATGCTTGACGGTAGGGATGGTATTCTTGGGGTCTTATGCAGTGCCATCCAGTCTCCAAACGTCACGTGTGTGGTTGGCACCAAAGATCTCGATCTTGGTCTCATCAGACCATAGAACCTTGAACCAGTCTGTCTCAGAGTCCTCCAAGTGATCATGAGCAAACTGTAGATGAGCCTTGACATGACGCTTTGAAAGTAAAGGTACCTTACGGGCTCGTCTGGAATGGAGACCATTGCGGTGGAGTACGTTACTTATGGTATTGACTGAAACCAATGTCCCCACTGCCATGAGATCTTCCCGGAGCTCCTTCCTTGTTGTCCTTGGGTTAGCCTTGACTCTTCGGACAAGCTTGGCCTCGGCACGGGAGGAAACTTTCAAAGGCTGTCCAGGCCGTGGAAGGCTAACAGTAGTTCCATATGTCTTCCACTTCCGGATGATGCTCCCAACAGTGGAGACAGGTAGGCCCAACTCCTTGGAAAGGGTTTTGTACCCCTTGCCAGCCTTGTGACCCTCCATCATCTTGTCTCTGATGGCCTTGGAATGCTCCTTTGTCTTCCCCATGTTGACCATGTATGAGTGCTGTTCACAAGTTTGGGGAGGGTCTTAAATAGTCAGAAAAGGCTGGCAAATGAGATAATTAATCCACACATGTGAAGCTCATTGTTCTTTGTGCCTGAACTACTTCTTAATACTTTAGGGGGACCAAACAGAATGCTGGTTGTTTGAGGGGTTGAATAATAATTTACCCACACTTTTATGTTTAAAATTTATTAAAATTCAACTGAGCAACATAACTTTTTGGTTTGTAAGATTTATGCTTCTGTTAATAAATCCTACTCTCGTTTGCAGTTTGAAGGCTCTAACTTATTTGCATCTTATCAAACCACCTAAATCTGCAGGGGGTTGAATACCACTTGTAGGCACTGTATATATATTATATATGATATATACCATCCTGTTTGCACATAATGGCCCTATATATACTGTATACTGCTCACATGTCCGCTATACTGGTATAAACCATCCTGTATACACATTACTGCCCTATATATGCTGTATACTGCTCACATGTCTGCTATACTGGTATAATCCATCCTGTATACACATCACTGCCTCATATATACTGTATACTGCTCACATGTCATATATACAGATATATGGTATACCATCCTGTATCCACATCTGCTGTATACTGCTCACATGTCCTATATATTGATGCATACCATCCTGTATACACATCACTGCCCTATATTTATTGTATAGTGCTCACATGTCCTATATATTGATATATACTTTCCTGTATACACATCACTGCCCTACATATTTATATATATATATATATATATATATATATATATATACTGTATACTGCTCACATGTCCTATATACCGATATATACAGACATGTATACACATATACAGGGAACAAGATCTAACCCAAGTCCTCTTTGACTACCCATACACCCTTGGGTTACCTCTACTTGTGTTAATGAGAAGGCAACAATATTTCACCCCAGGCATCCCTGATTACCCCTACTCCAAGTGATGTATAGTTAAAAAATGGGACAAACAAAATAAAGGTTATACTCACCAGGCCACACGTGAGCTGTTATCCCGTCAGCCGCCGTCAGTCTGGAATCCGACACGTTGTGTTCCCTTCATAATCATGGACATCTTTCTGTTTTGGGGGTCTCGTCCCTCCTGATTCCAGGGACCTTGGTGGCTGTCACCCTGATGATGTCTGGGTCTATCCTGTTCTGGGATCTGCGGCTCCTCTCAAACTCTTGGGCCGGCCCGTCACCCTGGCGGCCTGGCGTGACATCTGTGGCTACCCCACGGTGTGAAATCATCTGTAATGGGCTACAGGGGAGCATAAGAATTCCTCTCAAATTGGGGGCTTCATATTATATTATCCCCCAAACCTAGAGGGTGCCTTGAGGGGGGGCTTCGGTGCCAACGCTGTGCCCGTACAAGCACTTCCATTGCAGGCTTTTCGTCTCCCACAGACATGTTCCTGAATGGCCCAATTTCCAGGGTCCTTCCTGACGGCGCCTGGAAGCAAGATGTGACATGTGCTGCTGCAGAGCACTGCTCTCAGTAGGGGAAGGGGGGGGGAGAATTACCAGCCTGCTTCTGTAATAATTGCATGGCTGGATGCAGGGTCTTTGCTGTTGACCTCTGGGTGGATAATGCTGATGGAGGGGACATGCTGTTGCTAAGACTGCTTGTGCTGCTAAGACTGCTCCAGCCCAGGATCTTATCCATTTTCTCTACCAGCCACCCTGGGGATGAGAGCTGGCAGTGGTCTGCAGCCATGGCATTAGGGTATCCATACCGGTAAGAAGAAGCTGCAGGGGTGTTAGGTGACTGGGCCTCATGTCCAGTGAAGATGGCTGTCGAGGTACTTTGCTGTCCGGTGGTCTGAGGTTCAAAAGGGCTACTGACTTGGTCAGTCCTATTTATGGACTTCCCTCCTTACCCACTTCCTTCCCCTATCTTCTGCCATAGTCACTACTCACTACTAGCGTCATGTCACCCTCCCCTTATCCCCTGTGTGGAAAGGTCCAGCTGATACTATACTGCACAAACAATAATTTCCTGTGAACACTGGCTCTCAGCCAGTGATCACAGGAATTGAGCAATGACAGCAACAGGGGTTATCATTTAACCCCTCGCTCTCATGGCAACACATCAGCGCCCCTTGAACACATCACGGAGTCACCAATGGTGACCGGGAAGAGCACAGTCTGTGTTAGATCCACCCACACCTGTAATCTGCATATGTTGGCTGATCACATCAGTGCGTGAGTGTGCATCAATAGAGGGGGACACAACCAAGGATACATCCTATCTATATGTTCTTGGTTGTGAAGGGGTTAAAATTTTATGTAAACTGCTGTATACAATAAATGAGGTTTTTTTATTTAATACTTTAAATATAATTGTTCTATTTTATCCCAGATGTAGTGAAGTTCATAGGGTTGTGTCAGATGTAACTAGTTTGAACTCACCTTCTCTACTCCCACACTAGTGATCATTGTCAGATACTGATGATCTCATACAGGCAGCATCATAAGAAGTAGTAAGATGTAGTCTTCTCACATATTTGGAAGTCTGTGTCAGGACTGTCTCATTGTTTTACAAAGCTAGCAGTGCTGGAATGCATTTGCATTTTGTTGAATCTGACCAGAATGTATAACCATGTACACTTCGGAATTCATTTGACTGCCTCTTTCTTCAATTACATAATCCAAAAACACTATTGCCTAGTGCCATTGGAAACCATGCATGTGCATGCCATCACGCTGCCTTCACCATGTTTTACAGAGGATGTGGTTTGTATTGTAATACAAGCTGATTTTAGTTCCATCTGTCCAAACAATGCTTTTTCAGACCTGGGCTGGCTTCTTTAGATGTTTTTTGGCAAAGTCTAATCTGGCCTTCATTTTTTAAAGGCAGATTTACGGTTTGCACATTGTGCTAAACCCTCTGTATTTGCTCTCATGACGTCTTTTCTTTATGATAGACTTAAGGTTTAAAGCACCTATTTGCTGGAGAGTGTTTTTAACTTGAATGGATGTTGGGAAAAGGTTTTCCTTTGCCATGGATAGGATCCTGTTATCATCCACTGCTGCTGTCTTCGATGAACATCCAGGCTTTTGTCTATTTCCCAAGCTCACCAGTGCACTACTTTTTTATTACAGAATGTAAGAAACTTTTGATTTGGACACTCCTATAGTTTCTGTTGTCTCTCTGTTGGATTTCTTCTTTTTTTTCTGCCTAATGATGGTCTGTTTCTCTTCAATTAAGAGCTCCTATTACTACATATTGTGGGTTCACGGTAACAGCTTCCAAATGCAAATGCACACCTGGAATCAGATCCAGACCTTTTATTTGCTTCATTGTCGATCTATTAATTAAGGAATAGCTGATGCAGACCATTAAAGAACTTTTGTTCCCAAAAAAGAGGCAGCATAAAAATAAAGAATTCTAATTCCTAAATGTTAACTCAAATTAGTACATGAATACCCTCAAATTAACGCTGAGAGTTTGAACATAAAGCCCATATTGAATATATAACTGTAATACAAAAATGCTTTAATAAACAGCTATAATGACAAAACTTAAGTAACTATCCAACTATTTCTGGATATAACTGTTTATGTGTTTATGTTTTTAACATGCTCCACCAGACAGCAATTTCATGAATGGATGCCACTGAAGAATGCATATAGAAAAGGTCAGAGCTCTGTATAGGGTTCAAAGAGTGAAAGCCAGCTTCTTTCAGTTTCTAGGTGGTGTGAACACTGTCCTACAGACTTGTTCACTGTGTGCTTGGCTCACTATTTTGTTTCTAATTTGTTTCTTGTGTCTGCAAGAAAGGGAGCCTCCTGCCACTCCCTGTGAGCCTAGCATATAAAAAGCTGTTTTCTGCAGCGTGTCCATGTTGGACATGTTCCCGTCTGAATCCTGTCCTAGAGGTACTATACGTTTGATCAGGTTTTTAAATACATCGGTTAGGGACTGCTCTGACACAGGTTACCATGACATTTTGGTAGAACAGCTTACGTTACTTTTTTTGCAACAAACGTATCAACCAAATACCCGGATTTTTAATTTTTTTATCAGCACTTGCTTCTTACTTTATTTAATACAGCAGAGTATGTTTTTACGTTTGTTTTACTACTTTTTCTGTGTTTTAGTTTCTAAGTGGTGTGAACAAAGTCCTACAGACTTGTTCACTGTGTGCTTGGCTCACTATTTTGTTTTTAACTTGTTGCCTAAGCAGTGAGTGGCAGCTAGCATCAGTCGGGACTTCTATTTCAAGCGCTGGCCGATCATGTGATCGGAAGTGAAGACACACGCCAGCACATGCGCAGAAGCGATTTCTGCGGTGATGAGGCCAGGTTCCCGGCCGCAAGCCGTGTTTTGTTGTTGTGTTTCTATGGTGATAGTTTTGGGGAGGAGGCGTTATTGCAGCTAATAGGTACAGCCCTGGAGTGGCTGCAATTGGCTAAGTCCACTCCAGGACATGTAAAGAGAGCAGCATTGAAATAGAGATATCTGTATGGAGGAATGTATATTCTGTTTAACCCTGTGATGGCTGAAATTGTCAAACACACCACAGGGTAGATTTGGTACATAGTGTAGTTATGTTTGTCCTGAGGTTTTCTTCATGGAAACTACTAGTTCACATGTAAAATGCTGTGTGATTGCGATGGTTTCAATGTGTGAAGGGCAAAACACCCTGAGATATGATGGTGTTGGTATGTGGTGAGACAGGAACTCCCTGTCATGTATTGGCACAGTTTCAATGTGTAAGATAGATATCATATATGATACTATAATCTCTATGGGGTGTCATAATATGCTGAAATCAGGCACTTCAATAATCATAACCACACATTAAAAAATCATGTAAATCAAGTAGGAGTCTAAACTGAAAAGAATCTACAGGGGGAAACATAAAAAGGGGGGAAGGGGGAGTTGGGGGGAAACAAAGGAAACTTAATATACTTAATTGTTTTCAGTTGTCAACTTATCTATTATCTTACCGTTTGACTATGGGTATGGCCTGGACCATGCTTATGTTCACAAATGTCAGTGGATCTGAGGGAAAAAAATTATACATCATGTTATGTCAACTAGTTAATCTCCCTATTTAAACCCTAGGGCTAAGGGTGTCCAGAGTGTATATCCAATAGGCTTCTCTTTGTTTAAATAGTTTAATGTGGTTAATACTCCTCCTCGATCTTGGGACCTTCTCAATCACCTGGAACCTAAGTTGTGATATGTTTAGCCTCTTTAAAATGTGCTGGTAAGGGCAGCCATGTTTTCTCACATCTTATAGTGGACTTATGACTTGAAATTCTGACAGTCCCGAAACGTGTCGAATAAACCATCATTTCATTCAGACCCTGTGTGGTCCTCGTTCTTTGACAGCAGCGCGAATCATAGAAGCACCATCCTGTGTGGTCGGGAGTAGTTGGTAATGTAATTATATTTTTCTATGCATGAATTATTTATAGTATGCAACAGTTAGTGATTTTCTTTATAAAAAAAAAACACATATGAAAATTAAAAAAGAAAATACTTTAAAATATATAAAATAAATTACATTTTGAATTGCCCTACTTTTTTGCAGTTAATAATAAATAAATTAAAAATGTAAAAAAGCATTGTCCATAAAATACATTCTGTCAAATTATGAAAATGCTTATTTCATAAGGTTTTATAAAAGAAATGGAAACTGTTTTTAGTCACTGTATCAACAAAAATATGGCAAAAAAATCAATAATAAAATGTTAAAATAAGTTATGACTGCTTGAAAATTGATAAGATTAATTTGTACCGTATATGTTATTTATTTGAATTATTTTTGGCAAAGAATTTATTGATGTTTAATTGAAAACCTCCAAAGGCAACAAAATTTTCAGTTTTTTTAATAATATGCAGACAACAATTGTAGTCCTTTAAAGTGTAATGTAGAAAGGTCATGATTAACAATGTCAAGTAAATGGTCTCTTACTGCAAAACCTTCAATTCTGTCAAATCATTATTGTTTTTGTTTATTGCAATAATTTCTGTCTAAGCCTCTGTTACTATTTTAAATAGACGTGATGGCCTCACAGAAGGATTGGAATGCTTTGTGGAAGTAGTATTAGATCCGTTAGAAATAACAAGTAGATGTGTTGTTTAATTTTTTCTTAATACAAGTGTACCAGCAAAAAATGAACATTATAAATTTGAGCAATCTTTGTAGCTAAACACCCTTTGGTATTCTTTGTTTGGAATGCAGAGGACAAAGAGTCGTACAAGCTATTGTAGGAAAGAAAAATCACTAGATGAGTCCTAAAATTTGAACACGTTCCAATTTAAAGTCTGGAAAGTTAAGGACATTGACCTTTTGGATGTGATGTTTAGTGAATTGCATTTTGTAAATAATTATTATTATAATAATTAATGTATACATAACCTGTTTCCTCCATCCATATGCAACATGGTCTGACGGTACTGACTTTTACGCAACCTGCAATCCTCTCAAGATCTCCTTCTCTACTCCTCTCTTATATCTTCTTGCCACAATCGCATGCAAAACTTCTTCCATGCATCCCTCATACTCTGGAACTCTCTGCCTCAACATATCAGACATCTCAACTACTGTGGAAACCTTTAAAATGAACCTGAAGACCCACACCTTCCAACAAGCCTACAATCTGCCGTGAGGTTCAGTCTACCAAACCGCCGACCGACCAGCTCTACCTGCTCCTAGTGTATCGTCGCTCATCCCCTGTATCTCACTGGGAGCTCTCGCAGGCAGGATCCTCTCCCCTCCTCTACCTGTCTGTGCCTTGTATGGTTCATGAGTATTGTACTTGTCTAGGTATAGCCCTCTTCCCCGGAAAGCGCCATGGAATAAGTGGTGCTGTAATAATAAATGATAGTGTACTATGTACACACAGTTTTGTGGATTTGTTTGGTTGCTCTTTATTCCACTAATTAGTTTGGGATCATTTACTTTTTAGCAGAAGATAATTTTAGATGTAAACATTGAAAAATGAGTTCACAGTCACTGTCTACATGATGCGTCAATTAAGATAGTCTACTTTATATTAGCGATATGTAAACTAATTCTTCATTTAAAATTTATGTTGAGGTTCTCAGCAAGCTAATTTTACTCTTAAACAAAGCACAGTTTCAAGCTATTCTTGTTAATCATCCACCCACCGTCCTTTCCTTCACCACCTCAGATTTTAGATAGGAGTTTCAATTACAGGCCTTTATTTCATAGTATTTTCGGCCTTAGATCTCTTCTAACAATATAGACTGCTTTTAGCCTGTTGAAACTTATGTGCTTTCTGATATGTGTATTGCTAAAGGAAGCAAAATCACTCTTTGTTTTGTGTCTCTGTAATTACTCTTTACCTTGGTTTCTATTTTATAGATGGTATTTAGCACGTGAATGAGAAATAAGAAATAGGTTATTATCAATGTTGTGCTCGAACAATATGGAAAACGACAGTATATCATTGAAACTCCAGAACTAAAATTTTATGGTGTTTGGGTCGTCAAGATTTAAAACAAAAGGAGACTAATAGAAGCATTAATAATCATCTCTTCTTGTTTTAGGAATGTAAAGTTTATCACATAGTAATGCTTAGCATTGTAAATACATTCTAAATAAATATTCCAAAGGAGCAAGAGTTTAGGCAGAATGTAATTCTTCTTCTACATCTGCTAAGTAATGCATATGGCTTTTATATTTTTTGATCAACATAACCTTAACCAAGTACCCTATGTTATTTACATGTACTATTACTGTTTACTTTTACTTACTATAGAATATATGCTCAATTTGTTTTTTATGTTTTTTTGTCTGTGAAATGGCCACAGTGTGAACGTGCTCTTACGCTTTGCACATATGCCAGCTAATCCTCTGGCTCATTTTTTTAGTTTTGATGTAGTTTTTCATACTTTGTACAAACATGGGCCCCGTTTTTCAGATAGGCCTTTATCTATATAGCCTCCCATTGACAGGTAGCTGAACAGTCGTGGGTCCTATCCTGTTCTGCTCCTATTCACATTAAAGTCAGCTGATGCAAAGAAGACGTAAATATTAAAGGCAGGCTAGGATCATCCCAACTGTGTACAACTAGTGATGGGCGAGTCCTAAATTACTCAGAATCGCTTGACTCTAGCGAGTCCGAGCCCCGGACTCGCTACTCGTTGCGAGTCTAGCGAGTCCAATGTTAATGAATGGGGAAGCGAGTAATAGCGAGTAATGTGCGATTTACAAATTGCAGATGTGTCTCGGAAGCTTCAGGCTCTATCTGCTAGGACTCGTTACTCTGCGAGTTTCCCAGCGTTTACTCTGACAAAACTAGGATTGCCATTGACTTGCATTGGACTCCCTACTGTGCCAGTGATAGCAGGGAAACTCACAGAGTAAGAGCTGTCTGCTCTGTGCAGCTCCAGGGTCCTAGAGCCTGATGTAGCAGAGCTGAGATTGTTCTCAGTCTGCTCATTCCCTGTGCATATACATCTATATCTATGCACAGGGAATGTAGCAGAGAGGACATCGCGTTTTGGACTACGTCGGACGGAAGAGGATTTTTTTAATTAAAGATGGAGTCCCTAATGGCTTTTTTTTTTTATTTCTAATAAACAATCTGAGAACAATCTCAGCTCTGCTACATCATCTCTGTGCACAGGGAGAGCAGGCGGGCTCTAGGACCCTGGAGCTGCGGCAGCCTGCACACAGAGCAGACACAGAGCAGACAGCTGGACTCCTTACTGTGCGAGTTTCCCAGCGTTTACTAGCACAGTAACGAGTCCAATGCAAGTCAATGGCAATCCTAGTTTTGTCAGAATCTCTGATAAAACTAAGATTGCCATTGATTTGCATTGGACTCTTTACTGTGCGAGTAAACACTGGGAAACTCGCAGAGTACCGAGTCCTGCGAGTCCCTTACTACTCGCAGAGTAACGAGTCCTAGCGAGTAGATTCACCCATCCCTATGTACAACTTGTTGCAGAGGGATGCCTTTTATGTTTTTTTTCTTTTTAAATAATCATAGCATTAAGTAACTATCATATGTTATTTACAAGCAATATTACAGTTTACTTATTTACTTACAATAGGGTATATGCTCAATCTATTTTTGTTGGATTTTGTCTGTGAAATGTCATCAGTGTGAATGTGCTCTCACACAGTGCACATATAACAACTTAGGCCGGCTTCACACTGCGATGTTCTGGTCTGAGGCTGTTCTGTGTGAACCGGACAGCCCAGGATCCGATTTGCACCCCATGTATCCCTATGGCACCGAATTCCCATTTGCAGGTTTTCCTGGAGGATCCGTTTTTGTCCAATTTTAGCATCGGACACAAAAACAGAGTCTGTATCATTTTATTGTGTCCGATGCAACAACCGGACAAAACCGGATCCTCCTAGATCCACCACCCATAGCATGGGAGTCTATGTGAATCGGATCCGGCAGAAAATCCCGGACGCCTTGTGCTGAAAGAGCGGCAGCTGTTAAAAGCAGTCACCGCTGAATTCCAGCACCTGGAGAGCTCCACAGCTGAAATTGCAGCACTGGACAGTGCCAGCAATGAAGCTGGCAAAAAGCAGGATCGGAGGTTCTGCTTGTCCGTAGCTGTCAGGTTCTGTCCGGTGCATACTGCAAAACACTGGAAAGAACCTGACAGTGAAAAATCATGGTGTGAAGCTGTCTCATTTGTTTGGTTTTGTTGTATTTTTTGTAATCTTTACAAACAGGAGCATGTCCTCCTTTCTAAAGGCTAGGGTCACACTAGCGCTATGCTTCCATTCAGGGGGGGTTCCGTTAAAAAATAGAATCTGGCAGCATTAACACAGTGTTACTGTAAAGGTAACACTGCCTTAATGCTGCCAATACAATCCTATGGATGATGAAAGCCACAGAGCAGTCAAATGCTTACATGTAAGTGCTGGAGTTTGAATCCTTGCGCTATTTCCAAGCGCATCACATGATGTGCGCTTCCCTAAGCTAGGCATTTAGCTAAATAGCTACCCATGGAGAAATGATTTAACAGTCAAGGCCTATTCCTGCCCTGTCCTTATTCACATTGAGTTTGGCTGAACCAAGGTAAGGTTTTAAGATTAAAAAAAGGGTAAGACCATCCTGACTGGGAATACCTTTTCATTGTCATAGTTTGATAGCTTTTATGCTTTTTTTTTAACAAAATAACATTATCTTAAAAGCCCTTTAATTTATTATATATTTAATATTACTGTTAAATAACAATGATGAGCAAAAGGGTAAATATGTTTTGAATTTTTTACTTTCAGGAATCATATCTCACCATCCACTACAGCTTTGAGCGTGACTCTAGCTTCTCCTTATAGACAATCATCTAAGCTGGCTCATACGTAAATTTGATTGCAACAATTTAGCATATCATTAGTTATGCAGATTCTTGTCATGTCACTGCATTGTTACTATTTTGCTCTGGTGTTTGAAAAATCTTTTTCTACAAAATCTACAAATTACAACATGTTCTCAAAATTTGTAATGCTCAGTGTGTTATTAGCTTGATTCTTAATATTATGTCATCATTGGATGTCATCATACATACAGCTATTATTGTATTAATATGGATGATTTAGTTTGAGAACCACTTTCTTAAATAAAGAGTTAATAACCAATGATACTCAAATGATATATTTACAGGAAATACACCAAACACACCCTTTGGAGAAATCAATACTTAAAATAGCTTATATATAAAAATTAGTTTCGATAAAAACAAATAAAAATCCAATGACTTTATTAAACAATTTAAAGGGAATTTGTCAGAGGTTTTTGCATGTAATCTGAAGTTAGGATTTTGCAAGTGTTAAATAGAGATGAGTGAACTTTAGTCGAACATGTTTGCCAATTTCAAATCCGGACTGAATTTCGCAATGTTCGTTCTGCCCTTCGAACACAAACATTTTGCTGAAATATTGGGAAATTCTGGTTTTGTTTAGTAATTGTTCAAATATTTCTGTAGGTTAACTAGGACAGAAGCATTATGAAAGGCACTAAAGCTTACTCTATACATTATCCTACACACACATACACGAAGACACACACACACACATCATCTTACCTGTCTCCTGGTGCTTGTTTATTTCAGGTCCGCTCCCCGTGCTCCCTGTCACTTACTTCCAGTCCCGCCATTAAGCCTTCTACATATTCACTTCACTGACATGCAACAGCCAATCACAAATGCTCATGCTCTGTGAAACCATCTTGTTATTGGTTGTTGCAATTAGACTGCACTTTCACAATTTGGATGGTTGTCATACCTATATATTAGTGTATGGCAACCAACTTGATGTCATAAGGTGTAAAATATATAACGGGAAAAAATGCATAGGGCTCCCCTGTATTTTTCAGTCTCAGCACAATAAAGTGGACAGCTAGCTACAGCTGCCTATTTTCACCTTGGCAGGCAAAAAAATGTGTAGGGCTCCTCCCTTTTTGAATTACCAGCCAAGTTAAACTTAAGGAGTGGAGGGCTTGGAGGGTCCCATCATTTTTAATCTAATCAACTTTCATCATAGTGCCAACTCCAGGCACTTTAAATGGCTCATCTAGCGGTTCTGGTGGTGGTGGCACACTGAGTATTTAGAGGTTAATGCCATCTTAGTATTGCCAGCTGGCATTAAGCTCAAAATTCTTAATGTTGTGCCAAGTTAGACTTGGCCATTAATAATTTTAAGTAAATACCCAAAGAAGACACAACATACGTAGAAAAAAAAATGTTATTAGAAAAAATACAAATAAATTTAGTAACTAAATCTTTAGTAACCCCTCAACCTAATACCACTCCACGATCCTCAATGTCTTGTTGAATGAAGGCTGCAATGAAGAATACAGCATCATCATCACAGTCTCCAGTCACTGAATGAACCAGCTGCGAGCACCAGTCACAATGTGCAGTGACTGACTGAGGTCACCTGAATGGTGACCCCAGTTAACCTCAGCGACTCATAGCACATTCTGACCAGAGCTCATTAGAGTGATGTGCATGGTCAGTTGACTTGGTCACCACACATCACTCTAGCGAGCGCCGGTCAGGATGTCCAGTGACTCACTTAGGCTGCCTTCACACTGGCGTTCCCCTCCGCAGCGTTCTGCGGAGGGGAATCGCCATATGTGCGCAGCGGCCGCCAGCTCCTATCTTTATAATGGGAGCGCACGTGTGCTAAGGACCGTGCGCACCCATTCACTCCCATATGTGATCTGTGTGCAGGCGGATGCCTGCGCACAAGTCACACACTCCCGCCCGAACCAGGACACAACATGTCGCGTCCCTGGTGCGGACGAGACTGTGTGATCTGTGCGCAGCATCCGCCTGCTCACAGATCACATATGGTAGTGAATGGGTGACGCACGGACAGCACCGTGCGCTCCCATTATAAAGATAGGAGCTCGCGGCCGCTGCGGTCACATTGCGGACCCCTCCGCAGAACGCTGCGGAGGGGTCCGCAAATGTGAACCCAGCCTAAGGTTTTTCTATGTGTGTTGTGTCTTTGTTGTGCCCAGGCTTTGGGTTCGGTATAGACTCAAGGGTTAAGTAAGGCCACCTGATCCCGTGTCCTGGGCCTATCTTTGAAAAGGAGGGTGATATTTACAGGGAACTATGTACAGTTTGTCATGACGCCACCTGTAGATTCTGGTGATGATTGACCAGCGCCGCCACAGTCCGCCGGAGGTGAATGGTACAGGGCAAGTTGGTGAAGTCCTCCACAGGTAGGACTGGACCTCCAGGGCAGCGTTCCTATTTGGAAACAAGTTCATTGGAAGGAATACAGGCAGAGTCAAAAGTCACTTTTCCTCCGGGTACTTTACTGTTCACTTGCATGCATACACAGTTACAGTTCAGCACTCCTCATGGTATGAGGACAGGTAACTTATCGGAACTTGAGCAATTTTAGTAAAAAATAGGCAAACGCAGCTTTGTGTAGGAAAAAAGTTTGAAATTTAAAAATGACCCTAAAACTTTCCTTGAAGGCTTGGGGCCAAAACGCTCGCCTAAAGATCCGATGCTGAGCACATCCCTAGGGCTAGGTTCACATATGTTTTTGTGTTGCTTTTGAACGCAATGCGTTTTTTTGCGGTATTTACGCAAAGAAAAGCATGCAAACGCATGCATTAATGCACCCATAGACTTGTATGGTAAACGCATTGTAAACACAATGGAAAATGCGGTTGCGTTTGAAACGCTGTGTTTTTCCTGAGCACAAAGGAAACATTACCTCCCCGACCCCCTATTGAAATCAATTTCAGGCCACATTAAAAACACATAGAAAACACCTTCAAGGGTGTTCCAAAAGCTGACAAACTGCTCATATCAATGCCAGACTCCAGGAAAGGATACAAAATCTATTTAGAGTGTAAATAATCTCATGTCGTAGCATGGGTGCATAAGACATGATCTGTGCCAGCCTGCACACTCTGCAAAATCATTTTAATATAGAAGGTGCCTCACATTCACTTACATTTCAGACGTGGGTAAATCTGAGTTTGAATTGACACATGGATGAGTCACAGGGGAAAAGTGGCAGCAGTTTTCTACATTAAGTAAAAAGAGGAGGAGGAGTAAAAGGAAGATGATGACATGTATAGGCATGTCACTCAGAGAGCCCTGCTCAAATCATGCATTACACAGCATGGCTAGGTTCACACTTGAGCCATTGCAGCACTAAAAGCTCCCATTTTTCAGAATTCCAAATTATGGAAAACGGAAAGTATTAATGGTTCCATAGGCTCCCATGCAAAAAATGCATGGTCAAAATGCAACACTTTTGACACTATGCATTTTTGCTAAAGCACCCAAAAACATGGTAAGCAACGTTTTTGGGGGCATTTGCAAAAAAGCATGGATTTTTTTAACATGGGAGCCTATAGGAAATGCATGCATTAACGCATGGTACATATATGTACCATGCGTTAACGCTAGCGATAAAATGGCATAAAAATGGCAACAGGAAAAAACTGCAACCATTAACGCTGGCGTCAAAAAAACGGCCACCCAAGAGTGACCCTAGCCCAAGGAGACTCTAACAAGAGTCCCCACTTTTCCAAACATTAGTGTCAGACCAAGGTAAAGTGGAATCCATCTTATACATTTTGCTTTGGGCCACAATGGCAGCAGGGTAGGAGGCCGGGCCCAGCAGTTTAAAGTTGAATATTTAGGAAGATGTACAGGAGTCTGAGGAGTAGGTATTGTGCTCAGAGAGACCTGCTCAAGTCATGCACAACACAGCAAGGAGACCCCAACAATTTAAAAAAAAAAATAGACACAACCACCACTAAAGTGGCAACAATTGCTTAGATTAATGCAGCACACTGAAAAGTACACCAGTGCCTAGTCTCCCTGTCTGACTCTGGGTTCGAAAAGTCCTTGGAGATGCATGACTTATTCATCTTGATAAATGTTAATCAGTCTACACTGTCAGTGGACAGCTGTATGCACTTGTCTGTCAGGACACCAATAGTAGTGCTGAAGACACATTCTGAGAGAAGGCTACCTGCCGGGCACAACAATATCTCCAAGGCATGAGTGGCGAGAACAATTGAAGTCCAAAATACACAAGGGCCAGTTCCACAGTCATGGTTTTGCTATTGAGTGCTAGATACTCATGCACCATCCTCTCTTGGGGTTCACTATTTGTCAGACTTGTTATCTCTTCTGGCATTGCAGAGGATGGTCTGAAAAAAGGTCAAATGACTCCCATAAATTGTTGTAACAGATATATTGCTGCTTGAAATGAGTCAGTCGACAGAGTAGGGGTACTCGGATACAGGGACAGATGGCTACTTGGATGGGGGATCACAGCTGGTCGGTTCCCGGTTCCGTGCCCTGGACTCTCAATGGCAGGGATAATGGGGGTGATGATGATGGTGGTGGGAGAAATGTTGTCGTGATGCCACTTGTAGTACCTGGTAATTTGGATATCAGCGCTGAAGGCTGGCCGCAGAGCTGATGTGATGCAGCTTGGGTGTTACAGCTCCTCACAGGTGGAGCTTTACCTCAGGGCAGCAGGGGTAGATGAGGGGGGTAGTTGTTATTGTGGCACCCCTGCTGGGGATTGCCACAGGACCCATCCGTTGCAAAGAAGGATTTACACTTTGGTACCCACAGCACACAACATCTACCACCCCAGACCTGGAGGGGGAGCTCTACTGGCTGCTTTAAGCTAGATCCATTATAAAAGATGCAGGCCTGAGAGGAGGAGTCAGTTAGGCAGATAGTCTGCTCTGAGCAGTGAAAAGAGCAGTTAGTTCAGTGAGACAGCCTAGAGAAGGTGCTGGAAAGATCCGGTTGCTGGGAAAAGCAAGGCCCAAAACCAAGGGAGACTGACCCGCTGTGGAGCACCCTAGAGAGGGGACGGAGGCCAATGGAGGAGTAAGGAAAAATGACAAGGGAGCGTTATAGGATCCCTTTGGCTCACCCGGACACCAAAGTCCGACCCTGCAGGAGAAACACTGAAGCAGGAAAAGCCTGGAGAAACCAGGAGAATCTAATCTCCTGAGGTACTAACTTAATAGAGACACTCAAACCTGACCAAGCACAGGACCAGGGGCCCAAGAGGAGTATAGGGACCCCACAGAAGGTCCTCATTGTTGATTAAAGAGTAAAGCCCTGAGAGGGATGGAATTGGCGAGTTCAGTTATAGGCAGGGCTTACCCCAAACCACCGTACACAGTAGCAGAGGAGCCTCACAACTCTTAAGGTGAAAATCCCAAATTGCACCGAGAACCTGGTTCCCTCTTGGATTGTACCTGTTACCGGACATCATTAAAAAGTTACCAAAACAAAGACTATAGTGTGTGTGAGTCTGCTTCCCTGCCGCTGCCCACCGCATTACCCGCAAGCCGCTAATACGACTCCCCTCATCCACCCTTGCTGCCCTGAGGTAAAGCTCCACCTGTGGGGAGCTCTACTGCACTGAGCTGCACCACCAACACCTCAGCTGCGGCCGCAGTGCTGGTATCCACCATTACCAGAAACCACAGGTGGCGTCATGATACTACTACCCCCATCCTCATCACCATTCCCCCTAATCCCCGTCACTGAGGGTCCAGGGCACAGAATCGGGAACCAAGCAGCCATGATCCCCCCATCGAAGCAGTCATCCTTTCCTGGCATCCGAGTACCCCCCTACCCTGTCGACCACCTCATTTTTACCCCTCTGATGATGCTAAGGCCTTCTGGGCGCCGGCGGAAAAGGAGGACAAACACCGATTCAACTCAGGAAGTCTTTACTGGTACCGGGCAGATGTTACAGTACACAGTCAGTTCTCAGGCACAGTCTGGTTGATCATAGCAACAGGTTTCTGAGGTTATCTCGTAGAGTCTGTTGATGATCCCTCCTAATGGCTTTCGGGGTCTGTGTTACTTGCTCACCCTCGTAACCACTCTGCAGAGCTCCCATGCCAGTCCCGCAGTCTGTTACTGGTAAGTAGGGTTGTTCCTTACTGGTACCGACGGGAGCGACAACAGGCAGATCCTCCCACCACCGGAATTCGGCCCGTTACCTAGGGTGTCTTGGACCTGGTATCGGACTGAGGTCTAGGTACAGTCTGTGGTGCTATGGCTCCCTTCTGTCGGTCCCACAGCGTGTCGGTTTGCAACCCGGGATGGACCACTGGTTGCCTCTGCTCCAGTATGCCAGTGTCGACCCCGGACTTCCCCAGCTGGCTCCAACCAGGCCTGGTTCGTCCCCTTCAGTTCACAGGTCACCCTCTTGAAGAGAGGTGCCCTCCTATCAGCAGACCTGTCAGGCACGTCTTTCCTCGGTGCCTTCCAAGCACTGTCCCTAATAGCTCAACTGTCACTCTAGTCTCCCGCTCTACTCTAAGCTCCACCCCCTGGACCTACTGAATATACGGTCCCTATGCTAAGGTGTGCTAGTGTATGAGTGCTTAGGGCAGACTCTACCAGGAAACCCAAACCCAAGACTACGGAGGCACTACACCTTCTGTTTGGGGTGCAGTACCTCCCTGTGGTGCCTAGCTATAGGGGCGCCACTGAACACTCCTCTGAACTTGAAGAACTGTGATGTGCCCTATATCCACCACTGGTGTTTTGGGAAAAGCAGTGCTAAGATTGTCTACAAAGCTTCTTTTGATACTCCTGCATGTGTGTGTCCCTATCCAACGTGGGAAGCATTTGGCCAAATTTAATTTTGTAACGGGGATCTGACAGTGCGATAATCAATAGTAAGCATTAATTCGAATCGTAACAATCCGGGATCATGTTGCAGACAGTGCTGCAAGAAGGCACTCATGCTTCTTGCACATCCATGAGGACCAAGTCTTTGTTATGTTAATGACAGAGGGGTAACATTCCCGCTTGCTTCTTCCACCATCTCTGGCCAATGTCACACAACAGAAATGTGATTAATATTTCCCTCATCTGCTGAGTCTTCTGTGCCCATTGCCTCTTCCTCCTCCTTTTCTTCCTTGGCTCCTGCACCTTCATCAACAGTCTAGCTGCTACCATGAGTCCTTGTCTTTCCCTCTCCTCCTGCCTCTGTGTTGATGACAGTCTGGACCTTTCAGATCTTGTTATCTCTTCCGCATACACCTCCTCCTCTACTTCCTCCTTTTCCTCATGAACGATCACCTGACTCCGCATACTGGGTTAAGTGTGCTCCACCATGTAGATGACCGGAATAGTCATGCTGATAATGATGGCATCATCAGCGCTAAATATCTTAGTGCAGAGGTCCTTAATCCATGACCACTCTAGCAGCGTGATTTTCCCCAACTCAGGATTACGTTAGCACAGGCTATACATCATGATCTACTGCATCATGGCTTGTCGCTGCTGCCAGTGTCACTGCAACATGTGCAGAGTGACATTCCATTGTGTTGGCGCATGCATATCTGGCAGGTAACCAGCAGGCTGAAAGTCTTCTTTAGTGATGCAAATCATTGAGCCACAAGGTGTGAACGGCAGAAGTGAGCACACAGTGACCATGCACTCTGCAGCAGCACATCTAGGCCAGGATAGTGGCCTAGAAACTGGTGGACAGAAACTGTAACCCCAAAAATGACGGAGGGCACAAGAGCCTGTGGTTTTGAACTGAGACCACAAAAAGGGCAGCACACTAGGACCATATTATTTTTTTAGATTTTTACAGCCCTGTACAAGCAAACTGTAACCCCAAAAAGAGGGTACAGGGACCTGTGATTTTGAATGGACATAGCACCGTATTAGTTTTTTTACGGCACAGGCCAAGCAAGCTGTAACCTTAAAAAATGACAGAGGCACAAGGATCTGTGGTTCTGAATGGACACCTCAAAAGGCTATTATTGGATTGGACTGGATATTGACAGCCCACTATGATCCTATTAATGTTTTAGATTTTGATGGCACAGGCCATACCAACTGTGACCCCAAAAATGACAGGGGAAAAAGACCAGTGCTTTATAATGGGCAGCACAAAGCACAACTACTCTGTTGGATAGTAGTACACAATGTATGCTGGAAATGAAGCTCTAAAATGAGCAGTTCTAATCCGGAGATACTGGAAGGGTGGGGTCACAGTTGCATTTTTCACAAGCGTTTTTGGAGACCTGCGTTTTCAAAAATGTAAAAAACGCACCCATAGGCCCCCATGTTAAAAAACGCATGCCCTAATAGCAAAAAAGCATGTGTGACAGTACCATGCATTCTGGTGCATTTCCAAAAACGCATGCGTAAGGGCTTATGGGAACAACATGCAAATCTGCATGCAGCAATTAGTGCCATTCAAAACGGTGCAGAAATTTATCCCAATAAGGGCCCAAGTGTGTTTTAACTGGACCACAAAAGGGAAAACAGCATATATTTTTTGTTAATGGCACTGACAAAAAGAGGGTACAATGTACCTGTGATTTTTGGACATGCGTATTTTTTCCACAGAAGGCTCCTTTAAAAATACTGGCAAAGGTCTTTTCTGAAAACCACAAAAAAATTACGTACAGCACTATTTCTTTATGTTTAGATTTAAAAAACGTGACCCAAAAATGACAGGGGAGCCATTATAGCACACCAAAAACTCATCTAACTAAACTCATGTTATAAACAGCAAGTTTTGAAATGGCACTAAAAAGCATTTCAACTGTGACCAACCTGGAACACTACTTTTTAGTGTGTCTTGCTCCACAAACTCTCCCTCTCTACATTATTCTCACCTACTATACACTTTAAAGGACTTCTTAAAAGAATGTTGTGTTATTTAGATGGTAGAAACACTCTCCCTAGAAGCTGCTTGCTATACTCACACTGTGCTGTTTCCCGATGCAATGCTCTCATGACGTCAGCGGCAGGGATTATATAGACCCTATGACACTGGTTAGCCTGCCAATCACAGTAATGACACAACCGATATGGCTACAGCATTACTTTGATTTACAAAGTTTAGTGGCTGAAAATCAAGTGGCAAACATATGGGTGGGACTTTAGAATATTGCGAGGCGAGTACACAAATACTCGGCGATTGTCAGTAGCCCGAATACCATGATATCCGTGTGAGTATCAAATAGTAACTAGTAGACTCACTCATCCCTAATAATAACCCCAAAGCACCTCCAAGTCAGCCACATACTTGCTAAAAATAAAATGAGCGTGAAGTTGCTGGACTGACCAAGCATGTCTGCAGACCTAAACCCTATTGAGCATCTCTGAGGCATCCTCGAATGGAAGGTAGATGAGTGCAAGGTCTCACATGGGGACGTCACACGCGTCAATGTCGCCAGCAATCTCATTGCTGGCGACATTGAAGGCTGATCTCTGGTGAGCTGTCAGACAGGCAGACTCACCAGCGATCAGTACCAGCAGAATGCTGGTAACCATGTAAACAAGTGTGTAACTAAGCGCCGAGCGGCGCTTAGTTACCCAGCGTTACCATGGATACCAGCTCCCAGCCCTTGCTGAGAGGCGCTGGGAGCTGGCTTCTCGCTTGTCTCCCGATGTCACACGCAGCGATGCTACGTGTCCAGCAGCCGACCATCCCAGGTTTTAGAGCAGGTTCTAAAACCTGGTGACCATCAACCAGCGATTTATCGATGGTTGATGTGCCCTGTCACACACGTCAATATCACTGATGCAATGTCATGTGCAGCAGTGATGTTGCATGCGATATTGATGTGTGTGACATCCCCATAACATCTACCAGCTCTGTTCTGTTTTTAGGGAGTAGTGGAAGATAATTTCAGTGACTCCTATGAAGCTCTGTTGAACTCCATGCCCTAGAGAGTTATCACAGTGCATTAAAATTATGGTGGCCACTCAAAATATTAACATAATATGACCATTTTCCCTAAAGGGTACCGTCACACCTGGTGACGTTGCCGGAGATATCGCTGGCGACACTCGGGGGCGCACGTTTTTGGTGCCCCCACACAGCCGTTGCGTGTTTACACAAGGCAATACCTCCGGCGATGCACCGGTGATGCTACAGGCGGCATCGCCACTGGGGTGTCTACAAACCCCAGCAGCGATGTTGTAACATGGGAGCCTAATGCTCCCATCCCTGTAACATCGCCGATCGGCATGTTACATGGGGCGATGTACTCGCCTGGTTTCAGAGCACTGCTGAGAAACCAGGCGACCACTCAGAGGCGATATTTACCCGACACACAAGGCGACTGCGCTGTCGCGCCGATAGGCCACGCCCCTGCATCGCCTATGTAATCAGCACGATGTGACAGGGTGACGGTACCCTAAGGGGTGTACTCACTTTTTGTTGCCATGGTTTAGACATTAATGGCTTTGTTAAATAATTTACAGGACACACTACATTTACATTGTTATACAACCTGTACACTCACAATTTTACATTGTATGAAAGTGACATTTCTTTAGTGTTGTCCAATGAAAAAATATAATAAAATATTTACAAAAATGTAAGGGGTGTACTCACATTTATGATATACTGTATGCTTGTATCAGCATAATCATACTGACTATGAGAATACTGATTATGGAGAATCTATTGCCTGGTCAGTTTTGTTGTATAGGAACAGGGTAAATAAATAACCCAAAACAATTGCGTAATTGCCTTTTTTTTTGCAATTTCAGCACTTTTTGAACTTTTTTTTCCCGTTTTCCAGTGCAGCATATGATAAGAAGTTTCATTCAAAAGTACATCTTGCTCTGCAAACAATAAGCCCTCATATGTTAGTGGATGGAAAAATATAAATGTTATGGCTCTTAGGGTACCTTTACACGCGGCTACATTTCTAGGGTGGCTACAGGTAACTTACTGGTTGCAGTGAAATCATGGAGAGATTATTCCATTTGTACACAGCAACAAGATAGAACCTTGTCTCCTTGATTTCACTGCAACCAGTAAGTTACCTGTGCCACCCTAGAAATGTAGCCGCGTGTAAAGGTACCCTTAGGGTACCTTTACATGCCGCAATATCTGGTGGCGATATGAGTGATCTAACGTGCGTGTGCACGTTTTTCATGGTCACCTCAGATCGCCGATGGCGCAATTACACGCCCAATTTTGCCCTCAACCTAAGGAGATGTGTCGCCCCCGAAATTCCCTCACCCACAGCGGAACCAATCTGGTTGACTTCCCTCGCTGCTTCACACGCCAAATCCCCAAAGGAATGTGGACGTACATGTTCAGCGCGGCGACAACATAGGCATGCCAGACTGGTTTACACCGCGCCCCAAACACGCTCATTGGACAACGCAATAGCGTTATGATTGGTCAGCCTGCGCTGGAAGGATGGCTAATACATGACATCATGGTCACTGTGTGGTGCTGGACGGACAGCTCTTCAAATATGGCGTCCTGTCAACTGACATCCAATGGGAATACAGTAGTTACCACCATTCATGCTGACGGGGCGCGGACTCCAGCAGGCTGTGGCACGCCTACGGGAAATCAATAGGCGATGCTGATTCCATCACTATCACACTATCACATGCCAAAACCTGGGAATCTCGCTTAATGATTGCCTCTGATTTTGGAGCAGTGCTCTGAAATCAGGAACCAGGCGACAGGCGATTTATCACTGCCAAATTCCCCAAATACACGCCACAACTGGGAGACAATTTGACGGCGATAGTTTCAGGGCGATTCCCACAAGATATTGCGGTGTGTAAAGGTACCCTTAGGGTACCGTCACACACGGCAATATTGCTAGGCAATTTCACTGGCAATTTGCTGGTTGATTGAAATCATGGACACATTGTTCTATTTTGTTGCTGTGTACAAATGGAACAATGTGTCCATGATTTCACTGCAACCAGCAAATTGCCAGTGAAATTGCATGCAATATTGCGTCGTGTAACGGTACCCTTAGAGGTAGGGAAGGAAAAGATGAAAACAAAAAAAAAAGTAAAATGTCTCGGTCATGAGTGGGGTAAATTGTTCATGCCTGGTACATTTTGAAATATTTTTATTTTATGTGTGAATAAATAAAAAAATGAATGAATTGATATCTTTTAATAAAGCAAAAGATCATATGCATGCAATTAATTTATTAAGTTTTTATGTGTGGCATGAAAGCTTGATTATGAAAGTAGATTCAAAAATATTCTACACAGAAGCAGTTTAATATTCAGATACTTATCCATGTATAAGCTCTTTATATGAACAAGAACAGCTTTTCCTAGAAAATATAGCCGGCCATAAAGATTTCAAAGAGTCCCACAGTATAAAATTGACTAGCGTATGGAAACCATTTGAAACATATACAACGTTACAATCTAATTTAAACCATTATATTTATTTATATAGCCATGGCAATCCTTGGTGCGCAGAAGATATGTGTACTTTTAACAGTGTGGTTTTCTCATATTTAAGGACATTCAATGACTGCATTACATTTAATTAAAAGCACTGGTAGGCCTACAGAGATGTTAAAAGGTCTTGATCTGAGCAGCGTGTTGACATCAGATGAATAGGGAGGCCACCTGCTAGCTCCACTTTTGGCTTTGTGAATGGTTTGCATTCCTGTGGCCTGTTGCTCTGCATGATCACGCTCAGCACTTCACAGTCACATGAACTGTTTAATATCATGGATACCTTCCAGTCAGCCCCGCTATCTTCTCAGTTAAGATTAATGTGCTATAAATGATGACCCATTGCTTTATTTCAACAATGAGTGTATAATGCTTTTACTAAACGCCTACCACTTCAAAGCAACGGAAACGTGTGTGGATTAAGATAAAATACTTCCAATCCTGCCTAGGATCATTAGCACACTTGTACATGAAGGGCAAGACAGCATAATTAATTATACATACATCGCATCACTAAGGCAATAGTCCCTGCACATTGCTTGCGAGTGCAATCTGTTTTAGAGTATTGTAAATGTCAGTATGAACTTAAACCTATTGCTGCCTGATGGAAAAAAGTCAGTAATATCTCATTACACCATATTAGAAGAAGGATTTCTCTGAATATCATATACCGTATATACTCGCGTATAAGCCGAGTTTTTCAGCCCAAAAATTGGGCTGAAAAGTACCCCCCTCGGCTTATACGCGAGTCAGTGCTGTATACCGATGTATACATCGGTACATACCGGTGTATACATCGGTATACAGCAGCCCCCTGTAATCCAGGGCCCCCCCAGCCTCTCTCCGGTCACCTGGAAAGGAAACTATACTTATCAGTGTCCGCTGTCCGCGCCCGCCGCTGCCGACATCGCGATCCTCCATCTTCATGCGGCGTCTTCCTGTTTCTGTGCTCGTCGCAGCAATGACGTCATTCCTTGCGACGCGCACAGGAAACAGGAAGACGCCGCATGAAGATGGAGGATCGCGATGTCGGCAGATGCGAGCGGGCGCGGACAGCGGACACTGATAAGTATAGTTTCCTTTCCAGGTGACCGGAGAGAGGCTGGGAGGGCCCTGGATTACGGGGGCTGCTGTATACTACCGCGGGGGCTGCAATATACTACCACTGGGGCTGTATACACTGCTGGGGCTGCCTGTATACTGATGGGGCTGCCTGTATACTGCTGGGGCTGCCTGTATACTGCTGGGGCTTCCTGTATACTGCTGGGGCTGCCTGTATACTGCTGGGGCTGCCTGTATACTGCTGGGGCTGCCTGTATACTGCTGGGGCTTCCTGTGTACTGCTGGGGCTTCCTGTATACTGCTGGGGCTGCCTGTATACTGCTGGGGCTGCCTGTATACTGCTGGGGCTGCCTGTATACTGCTGGGGCTGCCTGTATACTGCTGGGGCTGCCTGTATACTGCTGGGGTTTCCTGTATACTGCTGGGGCTGCCTGTATACTGCTGGGGCTGCCTGTATACTGCTGGGGCTTCCTGTATACTGCTGGGGCTGCCTGTATACTGCTGGGGCTTCCTGTATACTGCTGGGGCTGCCTGTATACTGCTGGGGCTGCCTGTATACTGCTGGGGCTACCTGTATACTGCTGGGGCTGCCTGTATACTGCTGGGGCTACCTGTATACTGCTGGGGCTGCCTGTATACTGCTGGGGCTGCCTGTATACTGCTGGGGCTGCCTGTATACTGCTGGGGCTTCCTGTATACTGCTGGGGCTTCCTGTATACTGCTGGGGCTTCCTGTATACTGCTGGGGCTTCCTGTATACTGCTGGGGCTGCCTGTATACTGCTGGGGCTTCCTGTATACTGCTGGGGCTGCCTGTATACTGCTGGGGCTTCCTGTATACTGCTGGGGCTGCCTGTATACTGCTGGGGCTCCTATATACTACCACTGGGGCTGCTGGGGCTCCTATATACTACCACTGGGGCTGCTGGGGCTCCTATATACTACCACTGGGGCTGCTGGGGCTCCTATGTACTACCACTGGGGGGGCCTGTATACCACACTGCTGGGGGCTATATACCTGTGCTGAGGTCCACCCTCGGCTTATACACGAGTCAATAGGTTTTTCCAGATTTTTGGGGCAAAAGTAGGGGGGTCGGCTTATACACGGGTCGGCTTATACACGAGTATATACGGTAATTTGTTTTCTTTATTACAACTATGTACCTTGATTATATCAGAATTGATTAGGAAAGCGAATAGATCAAAAATATTAGAATCTGATAGTCCTCAGTGGTTAATACCATTTAATGGATAACTGAAAAGATGGTAATAGCAAGCTTTCGAGATTCTTATTAAGCCTGATGAAGAGAACTTAGGCTAGGGTCAGATTAATGTTTTTAGCAACGCCCCGGGGGGGGTCACACTAAAAATATGGGATTTGGTAGCAATTATGTGGTGCAAACGCCATGTTAGGCTGGGGTCACATTTGACATGAGTTTTTTTTAGTGATTTAACAAAACTCATGCGTTTTTTCATGTCAGCATGAGTTTTTTAAGGTGTGTGATGGCTCCCTGCGTTTTTGGCTGCGTTTTTAAATCTGAACCAAAAAATAGTGCATGTACTATTTTTTGGTGCGTTTTGAAAAACGCAAGCGTTTTTGTAGAAAATGCATGCGTTTTTATAACATGGGCCCCTATGGAAAACGTATGCAAAAACGCATTTACAATTAGTACCTTTTAGTGCCATTCAAAAATGCATGCGTTTTCCATAGAAGCCCATGTTAAAAAAACGCATGCGTTTTTGAATGGTACTAATTGTACATGCGTTTTTGCATGCGTTTCCCATAAGGCCCCATATTAAAAAACGCATGCGTTTTTGGAAATGCACCAAAAACACATGGTACAGTCACACATGCGTTTTTGCTATTAGGGCATGCGTTTTTTAACATGGGGGCCTATGGGTGCGTTTTTACATGCGTTTTTGAAAACGCAGGTCTCCAAAAACGCTTGTAAAAAATGCTACTGTGACCCCAGCCTTAGCACCACGATAACTCTGCTAATGTTAACCTATGGGGAGGCGGGCCTTACAGCAGCCCCAACGCAAGCATCTGAATGAAATCTTGTGTCATTGCCTAACGTGATCAAAGACGCTTTCGGAAGCATCTTTGATCGCATTAGGAAATAACGTGAGGTTTACATCAGATGACAGCGTTGGAGCTACAGTAAGGCCCGCCTCCAAGCAAAAAAATGTTACTGCTCTAAGAATTTAGCAATGTACAAATAAATTAATTTTGTAAAATATTGCTTTTGGCGAGTAAAAGTTGAAAAACATAATTAAACTATATAAATCTCATATCACTGTAATTGCACTGACCAGAAGGATAAAGACGTCTCATTATTTGAACCGCAACAAGGTATACAATAAATTTCAATATTAATGGGTTTTGTTCATTCTGAGTCCAAAAAAATCTGAATAAAGTGCAATTGTAAAATATATCAAAAATGGCATCAATGAACATTTTGTCTCAAGGTCTGAGGACTAAAACACAATTTTTTGTTTATAAAAAAAATCATTTTTAAGGCTAGGGTCACATTTGGAGGGAGCGTCCTTTGCAAGGATGCGTTTAAGGCCGGCTTCACACTGCGGCGTGATCCGGTTCTGTCCGGGAGGACCCTGACAGCCGCGGACCGGATCAGCACATAGGGCTGGGGGGCTAAGACGCCTTCCAGTCCTGTGTGTAGCGCACGTAGTTTCCGCTGCTGATAAGTCAGGACTGCGGGCGCCGTGGTCCTGACCTGTCAGTGGCTGCAGCTGCGTGCGCTGCACACAGGACCGGAGGGCATAATAGCCCCCCAGTCCTGTGTGCTGATCCGGTCCGCGGCTGTCAGGGTCATCCCGGACAGAACTGGACAGGATCACGCCGCAGTGTGAAGCGGCCCTAAGTCAGCAGTTTTTTTGCCCTTGCCATTTTCATGGCATTTTTTGCAATTTTAGCCCTAGCTTTAACACATGCTTTAATGCATGGCGCATATATGTACCATGCGTTAACGCATGCGTTTCCCATAGGCTCCCATGTTAAAAAAATGCATGCGCTTTTGCAAACGCCCCCAAAAACTCTGTTTTGCCTAGGATCACACTTGAGCCTTGGAACTGCTGAAAGCATCCGTTTTGTAAGTTAGAATTTGTTGAAAAATTGATCCATTAACAGTTTTATAGGCTCCAATGCAAAAAACGCAGTTCAAAAGCGCACTGAAAAAACGCTATGCGTTTTTGAAACTGCATCAAAAAATGCTGCTAGCAGCGTTTTTGGGTGCAGTAGAAAAACACATGCATTTTTTTAACATTGGGCCCTATGGAAAACACATCCGTTAATGCATGGTACATATAGGTACCATGCGTTAACGCATGCATTAACGCATAGCGTTTTTTAGATGCAAAAATGGCATTTTTCAAAAATGGAATCAGGTTTTGGAAATGGAAAAAAACTGACTGCCAAGTGTGACCCTGGCCTTACTGCGTTTTTGGGTGCCTTTGAAAAACACATAGCATCAAAAGCATTGCACTTTGACACTGCGTTTTTTGCTTTGGACCTATGGATGCATTAATGCTGACATTTTTCAACATTTGCACATTGAAAAAATGCTAGATTTTAGCTCATTCATGGCTCTAATGTGACCCTAGCCTAAGTGTTTAAAAATAGCCAAATGATACATATCTACCGTGTTTCCCCGAAAATAAGTCACCCCCGATTATAAGACAGGGCAGGGCTGGGGGCAATTTTTTTAATATAAGTCATACCCCGATAATAAGACAGGGTGACTTATTTTCGGGGAAAATTTGGTGGGGTGGGGGGGGCCCAGGGGAATATCTCATGCTTACCGCTGCTGCCGCTGCTGTCTCCGATGCCCCCGCTGTGTTCCCGGTGCCTGGGTGAACGGGGCGGGTATTTTAAATCCCCCACCGCTGTCCCGGCCAATCACAGGCCAGGAACTGCCCAGAGGCCAATCGCAAGCCAGTCGCGCTGCATGACTTCAGTCTGGCCTGTCATTGGCTCCCCAGGCAGCTCCTGGCCTGTGATTGGCCGGGACAGCGGCACGTGTGCAGGCCGGGCTGTCTGTGCGACGATGCCCAGCCTGCGTGCTGCTGTGCCCGGGCCTGTAGGAGGTGCCCGGGCCTGTCGGAGGTGCCCGGGATGTGCTGCGGTCCTCAGGCATGTGGATGCCTGGGATGTGCTGCGGTCCTCAGGCATGTCGATGCCAGGGATGTGCTGCGGTCCCCGGTGGTCGGAGGAGACCAGGTCAGTGTGCCCCTGTCAGTGTGCCCCTGTCACTGTGCCCCTGTATGTGTGAGTGTGCCCCTGTATGTGTGAGTGTGCCCCTGTATGTGTGAGTGGACCCCTGTATGTGTATGCCCCTGGGTTAGGGTTAGGGTTAGGGCTAGGGTTAGGGTTAGGGAGGGAAATATAAGACATACCCCGAAAATAAGTCAGGGTGGGACTTTTGGGGGTAAAATTAATATAAGACACTGTCTTATATTCGGGGAAACACGGTAATATAATTGTGATCGTCCTGACCCAAAAACAAAGCTTTCTTATCACTTATTCTGCAATGGTGTTAAAAAGTAAAATGAATTCTAGTACTGCTGTTTATTTGTACATTCTGCCTTCCAAAAGTCACTTTGGATGTCCCTGAGGAAGGAGCTCGTAGAAAAGGAAGAATAAAGGAAGTTGTTTGAATGAAGCATTGTCTTCCTCGTGATTTTGTGGCACAGCAGCGCGGACTGTGATACACGTATTCATAACAACCGATATCGGCTTTTCCACATCCAGTGGCAGGTGGAGGTCCAGCGGCAGCTGTATTTTGTGCTCCAGCCAGCTGTAGGTCACACAACTAAGCAAGGTGAGTGGACATTTCACATCACTGTTTCCAACAAGTGTCATCATTGATAGGGCACTATTCTGCGCCTCGTTTTGTCTCCTTTGTGTTTTACAAAAGTCACTTTGTGGCACAGTTCACATTTATCTTGTGCTCTATGCTGCACCTTTAGCTCAGGGTTTCTAAATTCCTAAAAATGAGATTCCGACGAAAAGCCCATTGGAACCACTTTGGATTTTGGCCTCTACTTTGGCAGTATCTGTTTTTAGCCATCTTTTTAGCATATCAAAGGGTGGCTTCCTAATGGCCCATTTGCACGATGAATATTTTGCAGCATTTTTGGTGCGTATCTGCTGTGAATAATCAGCAGATCTGCACCAAATCTGCAGTAGCATGTTTTCCCAGCAAAGTCTATGGGTTTTGCTAATTCCTATCCGCATGGTGCAACTAACATACGCAGCAGATATGCTGCGTATTTTAGTGTGGGAAAATCTGCAGCATGTCAATTCACCAATATACCAATTCCCCAACCCTCGCCTCAGAAACAAGTCTTGTACCCTATGTTAATGTGTGTAATTGTGATTAAAATATATTATGTGCATGTGGGGACCATGCGCAATGCTTTTCATGTGGGAAGCATTGTGGGGACCTGGGCAGAGGCTACAAGATTGTTTAAAAGCTACTACTTTATTATAAACACTGTTTGAACTCCCGTCGGCTTTTGCAGCCATAGCCGGACCGCTCTGCCTTTGCTGTGCAATTTGCATAGGAGCACAAGCTATGTCTATGCTGAAAGTTCTGTATGCACTGAACTGTCAAAAGCAGAGCAGATCGCGCTATCTGCATGTCTTTAGATGTACAAGATGGGCCCGTTGGTCACTAATCTGCCTTTTGTTTGAAATTTTAACTTTGCAAAATACCCAACAATATTTCTTACTGGAAAGTACCTTTGAAGCTAAAATATTCACTTTATATGTATTAATCAAGGAATCTAGTTTCTGGAATGGGGTCACTTTGATTTTTTTTTCTAATGTTCTGGCACCTTGGGGGCTCTGAAAATTGCAAGCACTAACTACACAAACAAAAGATACAGTCAAAAAGCCTTATGACTTTCCTTCCCTTGGGAAATGAACAACCGAGATACAGTCATGGTTGAAAGTGTTGGCACCCTTTAAATTGTTGAAGAAAATGAAGTATATCTTCTAGAAAATTATTGCAGTTACTTATATTTTTTTCCTTTGTGTGTATAAGAACAATACAATAAAACACAGAGCGAGAAAAAGTAAAATTGCATATAATTTCACAAAAAAAACAAAAAATAAAATAAGCCAGACAAATTTGTTGGAACCCTCAGTTTAATATTTGGTTGCACAGCCTTTGGAATAAATAACTGCAATCAATCACCCCCTTTAGCCAATAACAGGCTTCTTACACCTCTCAACTGGCGTTTTGAACCACTCTTCTTTTGCAAAATCCAGGTCTCTCATATTTGAAAGGAGCATTCACTGATTTCAGGGAGACTAGTCCAAGAAAACACTGTGGGCAGCTGGCTAAAGCGCTCAAACACAGTGAACTCCTAGGCACATTGCCCCCTGGGAATTATGAATATGCAAATAGAGTCTGTGGAGCCTAGGTTAGGAGTCTCAAACACAGGACAAGCCATATATCTCTCCAGGGAGGGACCCAGCCAAGGGGTGGCTCCTTGCGGAGAACACCATAAACACCATATTAAGTGGCCTTTTTAATCAATATCCAACTCTTTTACAAGTTTAGAGATATGACAAGGGAATACCAAGGCCAGGTATCCATCCACAGACAGCTGTTTCGGGGTGTTGCCTCTCATCAGTGTGGAGTAGGGATGAGGGGCAACACCCCGAAACAAATGTCTGTCGATGGATACCTGGCCTTGGTATTCCCTTGTCATGTCTCTAAACTTGTAAAAGAGTTGGATATTGACTAAAAGGGCCACTTAACATGTTGGTTATGGTGTTCTCCGCAAGGAGTTTGTCTGGGTCCTTCCTTGGAGGGATATATGGCTAGTCCTGTATTTGAGACTCCTAACCGAGGCTCCACAGACTCAATTTGCATTTTCATATTTGAAAGGAGAAATACTTCATTTTCTGGAACAATTTTGAGAGTGTCAACACTTTAGGCCATGACCATATGAGGTATTGATGCACTTGATAGAACTTGTATAATAACATTTGTGGTCTTTTTCCTATTGCCTCCTGTGAGAATAAAAAATATGAGGCTAGTATAAAGTTTTAGTGGAAAAATTTATTTTTTCACTTTCACGGCCCAACCTTATAATATTCTGTCCAGCGCCCGTAGGTTGAAAATACTCACTGCAAACTTCCATGAATTCTTTGAGGGGATTAACTTCCAAAATGAAATCTTGTAAAGAGTTTCTGCTTTCTTGTCATCTCAGGTACTCTGCAAAATGCAACATGGCGCCTCCAATCTATTTCAGACACATTTGTGCTCTAAAAGTCAAATCGTGCTTCCTCCCATCTAAGCCCAACTGTATGACCAAACATTAGTTTTCAACCACAAATATTGCATGACCGCATTTGAGAGAAACTGCTAAATTAATTGTGGTATTCATGTTAACCTATCACATCTTGTAAAAATGACAAATTTGGTGCTAACTGTTAACTGGAAAAAAAGCAATTTCTTTGTTTAAATATCCCAATGTTATAAAAGTCAGTGGGAAACATATGGAATTAAAATGCTCACCACACCTCTAGTTAAATTCCTTGAGGGGTGTATTTTCAACAGTTTTGGTACATCAGGGACTGTGCAAATGCAAATGACATCTGCGATGTTTGTGCTCCAAAAAACAAATAATGCTCCTTCAATTCCCACCCTACATCCAACCAAAGATCTTTGACCATATATGACATATCATCACATTCAAAAGAAATATTGTAACAAATTGTGTTGTCTATTGTCTTCTACTACCCCTTGTGAAAATGCTAAATTTGGGGCTACAGCAATATTTTACTGGAAAAAAACTATTCTTGTTCATATGTTATAAAGTTCTGTGAAGCACCTATTGCTTTCATATGTACACCATAGCCTAGATGGGTTCTGTTTTCTTGTCATCTGATGTGTTCTTTATGCTCCTGCCAAATTTGCCCTTAAAACAAATCAAACAGTGCTTCTCCCCTTCCAAGCCCAAATACCATTTTTTGACCACATACCGTATTTTTCGCTTTATAAGACGCACCTGATTATAAGACGCACCCCCAAATTTGGTGAAGGAAAAGAGAAAAAAATAATTTTTAATGTTAAATGGGGTCCATCTTACAATGCCAGTGTCCATCTTACAAATCATATAGGGTATATGTCCCTCATAGCCCCCCTCATCCTGGTACATGGTCCCTCATCCTGGGATATAGCCCCCTCATCCTATAATTAGCCCCCTTAATTTGGATATGGCCCCCTTATATTGGATATAGCCCCCTTGTGCTGGTCTATGTCCCCCAGTGCTGGCACACGTCCCTATTGATGGCACACGTCCCCTATTGATGGCACACGTCCCCTATTGATGGCACACGTCCCCTATTGATGGCACACGTCACCTATTGATGGCACACTTTCCCTATTGATGGCACACGTCCAGTACAGCTGGCACACATCGCCTACAGCTGGCACGTCTATTTTGTGGCTCACGTCTCCTACAGCTGGCACGTGTCCCCTATTGATGGCACATGTCCCCTACGGCTGGCACACATCCCCTACGGCTGGCACACATCCCCTACGGCTGGCACACATCCCCTGCAGCCGGCACACGTCCCCCATTGATGGCACACGTCCCCCATTGAAGGCACACGTCCCCCATTGAAGGCACACGTCCCCCATTGAAGGCACACGTCCCCATTGAAGGCACACGTCCCCTATTGAAGGCACACATCCCCCATTGAAGGCACACGTCCCCTGCAGCTGGCACACGTCCCCCATTGAAGGCACACGTCCCCCATTGAAGGCACACGTCCCCTGCAGCTGGCACACGTCCCCCATTGAAGGCACACGTCCCCCATTGAAGGCACACGTCCCCTGCAGCTGGCACACGTCCCCCATTGAAGACACACGTCCCCTATTGAAGGCACACGTCCCCCATTGAAGGCACACATCCCCTGCAGCTGGCACACGTCCCCCATTGAAGGTACACGTCCCCCATTGAAGGCACACATCCCCTGCAGCTGGCACACGTCCCCTATTGAAGGCACACGTCCCCCATTGAAGGCACACGTCCCCTGCAGCTGGCACACGTCCCCATTGAAGGCACATGTCCCCTGCAGCTGGCACACGTCCCCCATTGAAGGCACACGTCCCCCATTGAAGGCACACATCCCCTGCAGCTGGCACACGTCCCCCATTGAAGGCACACGTCCCCCATTGAAGGCACACGTCCCCTGCAGCTGGCACACGTCTCCCATTAAAGGCACACGTCCCCCATTGAAGGCACACGTCCCCTGCAGCTGGCACACGTCCCCCATTGAAGGCACACGTCCCCCATTGAAGGCACACGTCCCCTGCAGCTGGCACACGTCCCCCATTGAAAGCACACGTCCCCCATTGAAGGCACACATCCCCTGCAGCTGGCACACGTCCCCCATTGAAGGCACACATCCCCCATTGAAGGCACACGTCCCCTGCAGCTGGCACACGTCCCCCATTGAAGGCACACGTCCCCCATTGAAGGCACACGTCCCCCATTGAAGGCACACGTCCCCTGCAGCTGGCACACATCCCCCATTGAAGGCACACGTCCCCCATTGAAGGCACACGTCCCCTGCAGCTGGCACACGTCCCCCATTGAAGGCACACGTTCCCCATTGAAGGCACACGTCCCTTGCAGCTGGCACACGTCCCCCATTGAAGGCACATGTCCCCTGCAGCTGGCACATGTCCCCCATTGAAGGCACACGTCCCCCATTGAAGGCACACGTCCCCCATTGAAGGCACACGTCCCCCATTGAAGGCACACGTCCCCTGCAGCTGGCACATGTCCCCCATTGAAGGCACACGTCCCCCATTGAAGGCACACATCCCCTGCAGCTGGCACACGTCTCCCATTGAAGGCACACGTCCCCCATTGAAGGCACACGTCCCCCATTGAAGGCACACATCCCCCATTGAAGGCACACGTCCCCTGCAGCTGGCACACGTCCCCCATTGAAGGCACACATCCCCATTGAAGGCACACGTCCCCTGGAGCAGGGCACACGTCCCCTGGAGCAGGGCACACGTCCCCTGGAGCAGGGCACACATCCCCTGGAGCAGGGCACACATCCCCTGCACAACTGGCACATGTCTTCCTGGTGTCTCCCACCTTGTTGCTGCAGGACCGGAGCGAGCAGTGGGAACCGCCATGTTTTTTGTGGCCGGCTGCATTCAGTAGAGGCTTCAACAAAATGGCCGCCGCCATAGTGGAGACAGCCGGCCAACTGAGGTTTCTACCTCTCCCGGCCAGCTACTGCACAGAAAACATGGCGGCGCCCACCAAACGCTGCAGCTGGTAGATCTCCGTTGCTCCGGTCCTGCAGCTGTGCCCCCCACCCACCGGAAGTTGCCGCTAAGCCGTCGCACCCCTCACCACCCCTCCACTAATATAAGTAATATTTAATTTTTTATTTTTTTTATTTTTTTTTAGATTCGCTTTTTAAGACGCACCCCCATTCTCCCCCCCAGTTTGGGGGAACAAAAGTGCGTCTTAAAAAGCGAAAAATACGGTATGTGTTATCACCATATTCGGGAGAAGTTGTGCAAAAACCTATAGGGTTCACTTTTTCCTATAACTTCTTTCAAAAAGACAAATTTATGTCTGAATTGTTGACTTGGTGTAATCTTTCCTTTTTTTTTTTTCAATTTCTTTTCATACCATCTTTGTGTTAATGACATCACAGCAGTTTTCAACAACGTGAGAAGTACAATTCTTAAAATAGTATATCTTTTAGAGGTTGCTCAAAACCATATCAACAATAATATAATTTACTACTATCATAAAATACAATTTCTCTTGAAAAAAAACAAACTCTGGCCATGTCCACACACCTGTGCTCTATTTAGCGGTTCTACGCTAAATACTTAGCTTTTTGCAGAGAAGCGCAGGTGCGTGTGTGCGGGCGCTTTCTGAGGACGGCTGCATAGAGTCCGCTTTCCCCGAGCGCACAGCGTTTCCCTGAGCGCTCGCCTTAAGCGGGATACTATGCAGCCTGTTGTGTGAAGTGGTTACCACGATACACATCGGGTAACCAGGGGCTGCGTCTTCAGAAAGCACTCGCACACACACACCTGCGCTTCTCTGCAAAAACCTAAGTATTGAGCGCAGAACCGCTAAATACTTAGAGCGCAGGTGTGTGGACATGGGCTCTGAATCACTGTAGTATGGTTGAAGCATTCCAGATTTACTGACTCTGAAAGCTACGCAGGTTGGATCTGAAAAATTAGGCTTAGTTATTAAAGTCAAACCTGGCTCCGTCACAAAGAGGTTAAAGGAATAGATTATGCTTCTCCAGTTTTTTTCTCCCTAAAACATTCTAAAGGGTGAGGAGGTGAAGGTGTTGTTCCTCGCAAATTTGGTCTCCGACCATTGTGTATGGGTCAAAAAAACTAAATCCAAAAATCTGAAATGAAAATGTCATTGATTCTTTGATTTGTAATATGAACAAGACTAGACTAATAATTTCCAGACAAAACTTAATTTCTTAAGTTTTTAAATCAAGTGGTACAGAATGTATTACCTTATAGTGTTGTCTTCAGAGGAACTGTACCTGCAGCTTTGACAACAGAATCTACCAAGTTGGACACTTAGAAGCTAACTTTCTGGCATGGACAGATGTCAATTTCTTTTTTTTAATGATAAAATTACAACAACTTCATCAGTTACAGAGAAACAAATTAAAATATATATATATTGAATGGAATCCTCACTGTATACCAAATTAGCAATTACAAAAGCAAAGCTCAAAAAGTAGTTAAAATGACAGAAGACCATTTTACATTAAAATTTTGAATTATATGAATGAGTGAATCAACTCAAGTGTAACTGAATTCTACTAGAATTTAATAAAAATTTGGATTCACCATACTGCAGATATTTTTTGCATTACACTTCAGTGCAGACTCAAACTGTACCGAACAAAAAGTCCATGGGTACACATTCAATATTTAGCGAGTGCTATTAGTGTTTGTAAACCATAACTAGAAGTGAACAAACAATACAGATTGCTCCATTGTTGGTTTTGACTTACAAATACTAAGCTAAAAAAAAAGTAATCAGATACTCAATGTGTGATATTGACCTAAAAGTCTACAAATATGTTAGAAAAAATCTTACACTCACTTCCATGGCCCCTCCACTAGTCACCGCCACCCACCCGTTCCTCATATTGACATCTAAGATGCTTAAGTCCCCTGGGCCTTGGTTGCTGGGTATGGTAGGCTGTGCTTTTGTGGGAGCATGTACAGAATCCTCCCGGATTTGACAAGCCTGAACCAAAGGATTTCAGTGCCGCAGCACCAATCTTCAAAGATGTGATGAGGACAGGATGAGAAGTACAGGGCCCAATGAGGTGAGAGTTAAGGTAAGTATACAGATTTGTATTGTTTTTTACATATTACAGGTATTATGCTTGTTTATTAAGCATAAGGAGAGATAATAATTTAACGTAGAATAACTTCTTCGCAACTTCAATTCCCAAGAAGAAATGTATAAACAGGAGAATGTGAATTTTTCCTGATCCACTCAGCTCTAATGAAGTATTTTGTTGTATTCTTCCAATATTTTCATGACAGCTATTACATTTGTACTGGTATGACAATATTCAGCATATTACAACAGTTTTTTACTGATTCAAATAAATTTTCAATTTTATGGTCTTTTGTACACCCAAGAATAGCAATGGTTCATTGAACTTGACTATAAATAATAAGTAAATAATGCTAAAGAAACTAAAGAAAGCTTTTAAGGAAATCTTAGTTTATGTGCTGGAATGCTTCAATATGGTATCTAGTTGTTGCTTTATTCTTTGTCGTTTGATCTACACAATTTTTTACCTAGGAGTTGTTCTGAAATTTTACCATTTCTGAAGTCATTTTAGGAAACATTCCACATATGCAAATATTTTCAATGATTTGTTATGGTGATTTACTTTTTTATTTGCTTTAAATATACATTTTAGTTTAATAGCATTATAAATGTTTAATTTTTATAACATCATTTAAAGGGGTTGATCTGGATTTGAACAACATGGATGCTTTTATATCAGAAATAGGGCCACCCTTGAATATGGGTTCTGTTTCGTAACTCAGCTCCATTTACCGTATATACTCGTGTATAAGCCGACCCGTGTATAAGCCGACCCCCCTACTTTTGCCCCCAAAACCTGGGAAAATCTATTGACTCGTGTATAAGCCGAGGGTGGACCCTAGCACAAGTATACAGCCCCCAGCAGTGTGGTATACACCAGTCCCAGAGGTAGATACAGCAGTCCCAGTGGTAGTATACACGCAGCCCCAGTAGTATATACAGCCCCAGTGGTATATACAACCCCAGTGGTAGTATAGACGCAGCCCTAGTAGTATATACAGCCCCAGTGGTAGTATATACAGCCCCAGTGGTAGTATACAGGGCCCCAGCAGTATATACAGCCCCAAAGGTTTATACAGCCCCAGTGGTAGTATACAGGGCCCCAGAGGTATATACAGCCCCAGTGGTAGTATATACAGCCCCAGTGGTAGTATATACAGCCCCAGTGGTAGTATACAGGGCCCCAGCAGTATATACAGCCCCAGTGGTTTATACAGCCCCAGTGGTAGTATATACAGCCCCAGTGGTAGTATACAGGGCCCCAGAGGTATATAGCAGCCCCAGCAGTATATACAGCCCCAGTGGTAGTATATACAGCCCCAGTGGTAGTATAAAGGGCCCCAGAGGTATATAGCAGCCCCAGCGGTAGTATACAGGCAGCCCCAGTAATGCAGGGCCCCCCCAGCATCTCTCCGGTCACCTGTAAAGGAAACTATACTTATCACAGTGCCGCTGTCCATGCCCGCTGTCCGCGCCCGCTCGCAGCTGCAGACCGCGATCCTCCATCTTGCATCTTCTTCCTGTTTCTGTGCTCGTCGCGGGCAATGACGTCATTCCCTGCGACGAGCACAGGAAACAGGAAGAAAGAAGACGCAAGATGGAGGATCGCGGTCTGCAGCTGCGAGCGGGCGCGGACAGCGGGCATGGACAGCGGCACTGTGATAAGTATAGTTTCCTTTACAGGTGACCGGAGAGACGCTGGGGGGGCCCTGCATTACTGGGGATGCGGGGGCTGCTGTATACCAATGTATACATCGGTATGTACCGATGTATACATCGGTATACAGCACTGACTCGCGTATAAGCCGAGGGGGTACTATTCAGCCCAATTTTTGGGCTGAAAAACTCGGCTTATACGCGAGTATATACGGTACTCCTTCACGACACATGATGTACTGGTATGTCATATGTTGTGTACCTTGCTTTGACGTGCTCTCGCATGCCAAGCCCACATCTTTCCCTACACATCTCAGCTGACATGTGCCTCTCATAGCTCAGGATCTGCCTGCAGCAGCTAACAAGTTAAATCATGCAGTCAATCTGTGATCTCTGCTCGTGAGCATTGCTCTGTGCAGCAGAAGTGACCACACCATCGCAGTTTCAAGTCAGCTAAGGCCTTGTTCACACAAACAAATCTGTTTTTTAAGCCCTCAGAAAAAACGATCCGTTTTTCTAAGGGTGCCAATAGTGTCCCCTGTGGTCCTGGACATTTTGGGCAAATTTTGGGACTTAATCATTTTTTCATGAAAAACGCATATGCGTTAACGCATGCTTTAACGCAGGTGCTTATATGTGCCATACGTTAATGCATGCGTTTTCCATAGGGCCCCATGTTAAAAAAACTCATGCGTTTTTTGAAAGCAACCAAAAATGCATCTAGTAGCGTTTTTGGGCTGCTGCATAAAAACGCATGTGTTTTTTTTTTTAAAAAAAGCACACACATGCATTAACGCATATGCGTTTTTGGACTTAGAAAAAAAAATGTCCAAAATGTTCCCAAAAACGAATTTAAGGCAAAAACGGATGGTATGTGTGAACCAGGCCTTAGGGGACTAGAAGATACAATGAAAATTTAAAAGAAAAAAAAAAGGTTTTTAAAAACATGAGAAAAAACTGAATATAAAAGTTCAAACCACCCCACTTTTACGCCACTGAAAATAAAACAATTAAAAGAAATTAAAATATCTATATATTTGGTATTGCCACATTCAAAAGTGTCTGATCTATCAAAACATAAAGTAAATTCCGATTTGTAAACAAAGTAATGAGAAAAAATATGTCAATGGTGGAATTATGTTTTATTTGACTCCTTTAACAATGTAATAAATTACAGTAAAAGGCAATCAAAACATTTTATCTACCCAAAATGGCATCAGTAAAAACATCAACTCAGGGTGCAAAAATGAATCCATCATACAGCCCCAGAACACAAAATATTAGAATGTTACGGGTCTCAGAAAATAGACAAAAGAATATTTTTTTTTACAAATGTATGAATTTTCCCCCCAATTAACTAAAAAAAACTGTAGCAGTTAATGTTTTCATAGTGTCAAAAGTAAGAAAAGGATGGATTCCTGAGATGTTTTAGAGGTTTAGGGCAAAGGAAAGTTCGGAATCAAATATCCTAAAACAGAGAACCTACTCACAATAATAGCAATTTTGATTTTACATAAGTTTGTAAAGGCAGAAAACACAATAAGTTCAAAATTGGACAGATTTAATTTCATACAGCGTGAGGGCATGATGTTAAGACACAGACAATCACTAGTATTTTGTAATATTGTAGGTGTAATGTTAAGAGATTTGTATGATTGGTTGTGATAAACATAGAAAAGACACTGGAAATCAAATCTATTGATCATCTGTCAGGTAGGACTGGTATATACAGAAAAGGGTATGAGATCTAAGGCTGAACCTTAAAGAACTGTAACAGTAAGGCCCCTTTCACATTGCTGTGTGTGTGCAGTTACCTGCGTATGCCTGCCTGCGCTAGCGCAAAAAGTAAGCACAGGTACTTTTCAGGAAAATGCAGGGCTGCACATGAACGCAGAGATTGCCAGCTCCTGCGCTTGCCTGCGTCCACGCCGCCATTACCTGCTATGGGGAGCACAGGAAGTGAAATGCTGGGATGCAGGTCTGAAGAGGGATGGAGTATTAGCGCATCCGACACACAGAACTCGCCGGAGATGTCGTTAACAGCGTCTCCAGCGCGTCATGAGTGACGCGTGCGCTCAGACTCCGTCCCTCTTCAGACCTGCATCCCGGCATTTTACTTCCTGTGCTCCCCATAGCATGTAATGGCGGCGGGGACGCAGGCAAGTGCAGGAGCTGGCCATCTCTGCATTCATGTGCAGCCCTGCGTTTTTCCTGAAAAGTACCTGCGCTTGCTTTTTGCGCTAGCGCAGGCAGGCAAAGGCAGGTAACTGCACACACGCAGCAATGTGAAAGGGGCCTAAGCTAAAGAAGAGCCAGCAAAAGATATAGTGAAGTCATGGTTAGAAAAGTTGGAGAAAAATCGAGAGAGAGCTGTGTACTTGAGCCTAAGTAGAGCAAAGTGAGTAGCGATGACTGAACCTTTTGAAGTATGGGTTTGGGTCACCAAACTTTCTTGTGTTCAATGATCTAACCATTTCGTTGAACCTCCAATCCACATTGAATTCAATGGAAGGCAAAACCAAAGGCATAGGAAACAACTTTATGGTACCTTTACAAGCCGCCACAGAGGGCAGCAACAGGCAGGCATCGCACGTGCACGCGCGCGTTTGCAACGGTGCCTAACGATCCCTGATGCCGCATATACACACCGCCACAAAGTGCTCCACAGAAGGTATTTGCATTCCCCGGAAGTGCCGACGGGTGCCCGGGTTACCTTCTGTGGAGCATCTTCCCTAATTTACACGCTGCTACCACAAGGGAATATGGGCGTACATATTGTGCGGCGTAAGTACATAGGCGTGCCAGAGTTGTGTATTACGCGACGCTCATACGGTGATTGGACAATGCAATAGCATCATTATTGGCCAGCCAGCGCAGGAAGGCTGGCTAATACATGACGCCATTGCAAATGTGGAGTGTGACTGGTCAGCTCGCTGAATATGGCGCCCTGTGCAGGGATAGCCAATGGTTACACAGTAACCCCAACCAATGATAGCTGATGGGGTGTGGTATACATGACACTGTGCCACGCCCCAGGGAATTCACTAGAGCACACAAATACCTTGCCTGTGCCCCAATTACACGCCGCCACCATAGGGATTGTGCCTTCTTGTTTTTGAGCACGGCCCAGACACAGGTATCCGAAGACACAGGAAGGAAAGGCCTGAATTACATGCCGCCACATCGTGGTCTTTTGAAGGCAAAAGGCACAATTGTGTCCTATGCCTGGCGGTTTCTACCTTTCTGTGGCGGCGTGTAAAGGTACCATTAGGGGGTTCAAAAGATGAAAAACAGCTCAAATTAGGGTCAGACACCAGGAAAAGTGGCATCTATTCACCAGAGTTAAATTTTTTACCATGTAATACTATGGATGCCTGGCACAAGTTCTGGCCCAGAATTTCAAGCTTCAACATTGGTCAGGTTGCGTAGATTGCAGCTTGACATAATTAGTACAATATCAAGTTGTATTTCACCACATCGGATCTTCCTGTTCAAAGCATAGCATCTGTGCTCTGAACACACTGATGCAGCACTGCTATATCACTGTAAACTGATATAGCAAAGCTGTGTAGTGCATGGAGCACTATATGTGCATAGGGCTAGAGAGAGTGCATGGGGAGAGAGTACACAGAGTGTAAGAAAGAGCACACAGAGGGTAAAAATGAGCGCAGGGAGAGATAGCGCACAGGGGTGTGGAGAGCGTACAAGGGGGGAGAAAGAGCACAAGGGGTGAGAGAGAGCTCACAGATGCGTTTTTTAAAAAAAACTGCATGTTAATTATTTCAGCTATTTTGCTGCTTTTCTCAACCATTGTTAGCAATAAAGAGTGATAAATCACACAGCTGTGTTTCAGTAGCAAAAGTACAGCAAAAAACAGCTTTTTACTATGAAGTGATCAGGATTTTCTCCAATTTTGCTTCAGAAACACCCTGTGTGGAAATTTCTGCATCAAATCTGCATCTCCTGCCAGAAAAACACAATGTGTTTTTGATGCATTTTTTTCCATGCTTTTGGGGTGAATAAAACGCTGCAATAATTGACATGCTGTAGATTTATTTCTGCACTAAATCTGCAAGGGAAAAATAAGCACCATGTGCACAAGACTTCAGAATTCTCATTGAGTTTGCTGCATAAGTTTCTAAATGTAGTTTTGAGACAAAACTGCTTTAATGTCAGTATCATTTTGTGTCTCCTACAAAATGGCTTCAGTCTTTCTGTGACCCTAAACTTCATTTTCTCCTATCTACTATATAATCGTCTAAGGCTAGGGTCACGCATGTCATGCATTTTTTTAGGTGCTTTTTGGCACCCATGCATTTTTCCATGCGTTTTTACATTTCTGCATGCGTTTTTTAAGGTGTTTTTTGACACCCTGCGTTCTTCCATGCGTTTTTGAATCAGCACCAAAAAATACTGCAAGCTGCGTTTTTGGTGCATTTTTAAAAATACATGCGTTTTTTAAATATGGGCCCCTATTAGAAACGCATGCGTTTTTGCATGGTACTAAATGGTACCATGCATTTTTGCATGCGTTTTTGAAGACAGCTCCTCACTTAAGTGCAAAAACGCATGCCAAAAACGCATGGCACTTTAGGCATACGTTATTGCTATTGGGGCATGCGTTTTTGCTATTGAGGCATGCGTTTTTTACATGGGGCCTATGTTTTTGTATGCATTTGTAGGACATGCAGGTCTCCAAAAACGCAAGTAAAATCTCTATATGTGACCCTAGCCTAATTCTGTCTGTTTGTCTGTAACGGAAATCCCACGTCGCTAATTGGTCACGCCAACCGCCCGCAACCAATCAGTGACAGGCACAGTCCGGCCGCGAATTGGCACGGGATTTGAACCACACTTCGCGGATTCGTCGAGCCGGCATACATATTTTAGAATACCTGATGAGTTGGAATCGGGCCACCATCTAGTCTGTTTATAAAAATCCACAAGGCAAGGGGAGGAGGAGACATCACACATATGGAGCAGCACCAGCCCACATCTACAGCAAAAGTATTGCATGCTAGCTGTTCACTAAGATTTTAGCAGCTGCTCCCCTTTGTATTTAAAAGTGGAATATATCAAACTTTTTACATAATTTTTTGTATTTTACTTCATTAAAAAATGATATTTGAAAAAATGTTAAAGCATAAATACTTTACATTTTGCAATTACTGAAAAAAAAATTAATGCCAATTTTCCCTTTAAGTACAGATAATACTTAAAGGGGTTATCCAGGATTTTTCATTAAAAAAAAAGTGCCCGAGCACTAACAGACAGGTAGCTGCCACCTACCTGCCTGTTGTGCCTGGCATCAGTTACCTCCATTCACCCCGACACAGAGCAGTGACAGAGTGCTCCTGCTGGGGACAGCATGGCAGTATAAACAGAGTAGAGTGTAAGAGCAGAGGCTTCATTTCCTCTCTATTGTGTGGAAGTGGACTCATAGTAAACATCATACTGATTAACAGTCGGCTCCCCGCTACCTGATTGGGGGAGTCGGCTGTCAATCAGCACGACATCGGCTATGAGCCCGTCTACAGAGGGGACAAGCCACCTCTCTGCAGTGGTGACATCACTGGAAGCAGCAAAATTGCCAACAGCAACAGTCTTAGGGCCCTTTCACATCAGCGTTTTTTGAAATTTGCGGCAGATGCGGTGAAAAAAATGCATCTGCCGCAATTACCGCATACCGGCTGCACTTGCGGCGCGGTTGCGGTAAACACCATGCAAAGTATAGGCGTACTTGTGGCAGGTGCGGCAAGTGCGGTCTTGCACTTGCGGCAGGTGCGGCAGCGAAAAAAAACGCGGCTGACCGCGTTTTTTTTCGCTGCCGCACCTGCCGCAAGTGCAAAACCGCACTTGCCGCACCTGCCGCAAGTACGCCTATACTTTGCATGGCGTTTACCGCAACCGCGCCGCAAGTGCAGCCGGTATGCGGTAATTGCGGCAGATGCGGTGTTTTCACCGCATCTGCCGCAAATTTAAAAAAACGCTGATGTGAAAGGGCCCTTAGACAGCTCCATATTGGTGATTAATGGTGCATGGCACAACAGGCAGGTAGGTGCCAGCTTCCCGCCTGTTAGTGCTCAGACACAGTTTGTTTGTTTTTTAAATCCTCGATGTCCTCTTTAACGGACTCAATTGCTTGACTGTTAATGAAAATCTTGTATCCATGACCAGATAAATTCTTGTTGAAGAGCTTTTGAGGAGCAGCATACATCGATACTGTTCCTTTAAGTGCATATAAAAGATTCAGACACTTTGCTATTTTTTTATATTATATTTTCAAAGTAATCTTAAAAAACATTCCCACTGGACTACATTTTATTAAGAAGATTGTGATAAAATAATGGTGATTGTAATGTTTATTGTAAAAAATATACAGGTTTATGCGCAGAGGATGAGTGTGTTCATGTTTAATTCTCCTTTTAACTACCAGGCCAATTTATACTTTCAACAATCATTTTTCATTCTACTGGAAAATGTTTGCTCATGGTCTAGTCTTTTTTATATAATTTAAGTTGACAAAAAACAGGAGCATGACAACTATATCTTCTTGTATTAAAAGTGTAGTTTAAAACCAGTAACATTTTGCTTGGATCCATTATGTGTGATTTTTCACATTGTTTCAACATACTTGTACAGTATAAAATAAGCTTTTAAACATGTATTTATTTCTAGCATGTATAATCAGTAGGGATGAGCGAATATGCTTGTCACTACTCGGTACTCGCACAAATATTTCGATACTCGGGGTACTTGGCGAGTACCGAGTAATCTCGTGATACTCTCGCTATGCTCGGGGTCCACCTCCCTACATGTTGGCGCTCTTTACAGAGCCAGCCCGCATGCAGGGATTGGCTGACAGACATTGTAATGCCACAGCTATGTTGTTTGTGGCATTACAGTGATTGGCTGGCCGCATAGCGTCATCAGGTCTTTATAAGACCTGACCGTGCTGTGCTCGTCACTCTGCTCCACAGACAGTCAGTGTAGGGAGAGGTGCTGCTGATTGAGGGACAGATTTGTGGCCTTTCAGCTAGTGTAGGCGCAGGGCTGCCAATATAATTACCACAACAGTCCTTCTGAGGACTAATACTGCTGTATACAGGCAGGCAGGGAGGCAGGGTATATAGCAAACTTCATTGTGCCATCCCATCCATCCCAAAACAGGGATTAATTTAGCTCTCTATAGGCCAGAGTAGGTTGTAGCGTAAATTAGGATACACCAAAACACTCGGTATTCTTGTCAGCGTTTGTGTCTGACCAGTCCACCTGCAGGGTTTTTATCTCTAATCTCTGTGTCCAGCTAAAAACCATCTCTTGTCTGCATTCATTTAGCATGTTAGTGCAGCAGGATTAGGTTGTAGCGTAAATTAGGATACGCCAAAAGACTCAGTATACTCGTCAGTGTTTGTGTCTGACCAGTCCACCTGCAGGCCCTTAATCTCTAATCTCAGTGTCCAGCTAAAAACCAACTATTGTCTGTATTTATTTAGCATCTTAGTGCCGCAGGAGTGGCTTGTAGCTCCAAGTAGTATACGCCAAAACACGGTATACGCGTCAGCGTTTGTGTCTGACTGTTCCAGCTGCCGGGATTAAACCGCTGTAATCTGTAATCTCAGTGTGCAGCTAAAAACCATCTTTTGGATGCCTTCATTTAGCTGTATACAGGCAGCACAACATTGAAAATGCGCAAGGCCAGTGGCAAGGGACAAGGAACTGTACGTGATGGTGGTGCAGGCAGAGGCCGAGGCCATGTGCAAGCCCGAATTGCCCCACGACAAACGCCCACATCATCTCGCTCGACCTTCCTGTCCCAATTTGTAGGGGACCGCAGCAGTACACCACTATTAAACCAATACCAGTGTCAATAGGTTGTTAGTTGGATAGCGGTTAATGCTTCCAGTCAGTTTGGCACCACCACAAATACCCTGTCTTCAACATGATCAAGTGTCAGTAGCCGTGAGACTGGACCGCACATTCCACACTCTCATACTCCTTCCTCCCACCATGCCGAGTGCCCGGCCCCGGACATAACTGATCCCACACTTGGACACTCTGAAGATCTGTTCACTTATCCATTCGTAGATTTTGGCCTCTCGCCAGCTCCAGTTGAAGTGAGTCATGAGATCGTATGTACCGATGCAGCCATGGTCTCACGAAGGCAATAGTGGGAATGTGTCTTAACAAGAGGTGAACGATGATGAGACACAATTAACAGAAAGTCAGGAGAAGGACCAGGGTGCGGAAGTGGAAGACGAAGACGACGTGGTGGATGATCCAGTAACTGACCCAACCTGGCATGAGGACATGCAGAGCAAGGACAGCAGTGCACAGAGGGAGTTAGGCGTAGCATCACAACAGGCCGGAAGAAGCAGGGTGGTGTCCGCAGGCAGAAGGCAGGCAACCATTTCCCAGAACAACAACACAACAGAAGTTGCCAGTACAACTGTTAGGTCTTCCCGAGTCTGGCTGTTTTGTAAGGTGTCTGCAGATAATTCCAAAAAGGCCATTTGCAACATCTGCCATGCCAGCATCATCAGGGGTAGCAAAACTAGCAGCCTGACCACCACCAGCACGATCAGGCACATCGCAGCAAAGCACCCGACTTTGTGGGATGTACAGCAGAGTCCAGGAGCAGTGTCTGCGGGTGACACCGCTGCGTCTTCCACTGTTGTGCGTGCAAGACAACCCCCTGTCCATACTGCATGCGAAGATGCCTCCTGTCCTTCACCTGTAGTTGCACAAGCAGAAATAGCACCATCATCAACATACGTCCTTGTCCCAGTGCAGCGTTCAGTTATCTATACACTAATCTTTGGAACGCAGGAGCAAATACGCTGCCAACGCCCCACATGCCACAGTTCTAAATGCACACATTTCGCGACTGCTTGCGCTGGAAATGTTGCCTTTTAGGCTGGTGGAGACGGAAGCATTCCGCAACCTGATGGCGGCGGCTGTCCCACGTTACTCGGTCTCCAGCCGCCACTATTTTTCCCAGTGTGTCGTCCCCGCATTACATAAGCACGAGTCACAAAACATCATACGTGCCCTTAACAACACAGTTTCAGGCAAAGTCCACCTAACCACGGACACGTGGACAAGTGCTTGCGGGCAGGGCTGGTTCAACTCACTGACGGCACACTGGGTTAATATTTTGGAAGCCGGGACCCAGTCTGAGCTTGGAACGGAACACGCCCTTCCAACATCAAGGATTGCAGGCCCTAACTCAGTCAGGGTTTCACCCACAGTGTACAGCTCTGTAACGTCATGCTCCTCAGCCTTCTCCTCCTCCTCCTCCTCTTCACCCTCCACACCAGTCCCAAGCTGGAAGCACTGCAGCACTGCCTCAGCTAAGCAGCAACAGGCTGTGCTGAAGCTAATATGCGTAGGTGACAAACCCCACAACGCTGAAGAGTTGTGGACAGCTCTGAAACAGCAGGCAGATCACTGGCTCGCACTGCTGAAGCTACAGCCAGGCATGTTCGTGTTTGACAATGGCTGGCACCTGGTGGCGGCTCTGAGGCGAGGCGAGCTGACACATGTTCCATGCGTGGCCCATGTGCTCAACCTTGTGGGTCAGGAGTTTATTAAATCCTATCCGGCGCTGTCTGATCTGCTCGTCAAAGTACGCCGCCTGTGTGCCCATTTTAGAAGGTCACCTACTGCTTCTGCCGCCCTTGCCGGCTTTCAGCGGAGTTTGCAGCTTCCGGCTCACAGACTGGTGTGTGATGTCCCCACGCGTTGGAATTCCACACTGCACATATTGGTCAGGATTTGTGAGCAGAAGAGGGTAGTTGTTGAGTACCAGCATCAACTAGGCTGTCGGTATACGGTTCAAACTCCACACATAAAACCTCAGGAGTGGACATGGATGTCCGACATATGTATCGTCCTCCAAAACTTTGAGGACTCCACCAAGATGGTGAGTGGCGATGACGCCATTATTAGCGTCACCATCCCGCTTCTCCGTCTTCTGAAACGCTCTCTGCTCAAAATCAAAGACGATGCATTGCAGGCGGAGCATGATGAGTTGGAGCAAGAAACCGTACTGGGTGATTACACACAGCCCAGCCTCATCTCATCCCAACGTGCATTGAAAGACTATGACGAGGAGGAGGAGGATGAAGAAATAGAGCTACTTTCATGTGGAATTGACTGTAATACATGCACAACCGTCAGACCGTCTGTTCAGCGTTGATGGCCAGAGGACAGGGGAGAGGAGGAGGAGGTGGAGGATGATGAGGCCAGCATAGACAGTCATGCTGTTGGTGAGGACCCTGAAGTCTTGCCTGTTAACAGTCTGGCGCACATGGCTGACTTTATGTTACGCTGCCTGTCTCGTGACACTCGCGTTATCAACATCTTGGCGGACACTCATTACTGGTTGGTGACACTTATAGACCCACGCTACAAGGAGAACTTTATTTCTCTTATTCCCAAGGCGGAGAGGTCTACAAAAATGCTGCAGTACCAGAAGGCCATAGTCGCGGAATTAGTCAAAAAATTCCCTTCTGAAAACGCTAGCTGCAGAGGTCACGATTCGGTGGACAACCAAGGCGTCTGGCCGAGAGAGGCACAAGTCCAATCCAGCAGAGGTAGGGGAACACTCTCAAAGATCTGGGACACTTTTCTCAGCACCTCCCGTACCACAGGACCTAAGGTGCGGGGTAATGCCACAAGGACTGCAAAGTTTTCCAAAATGCTTAGGGAGTAGCTTGCCGATGGTGCTCCTAGACTCCTCTGTGCCTTATAATTATTGGGTATCCAAGCTGGACACGTCGCAGGAATTGGCTCTCTATGCCTTGGAAGTCCTTGCCTTCCCTGCCACTAGCGTTTTGTCAGAGTGTGTTTTCAGTGCCGCAGGTGGAATCATTAATGATAAACGCACCCGCCTGTCAACTGAAAATGCTGACAGGCTGACTCTGATCAAGATGAAAAATGGTTGGATTGGGCCTGACTTCACCACACCACCACCAAATGATAGCGGAATTTAAATTTTATGCCAGTAGATTGCCATGCACCTCCGCACACCCACACATCGGTACAGACTTCATGTGTTTGGCTACTTGCTGTACTGCTCCTCCTTCTCCTCATCCGCCACCATCATATGATCAGTGCGACCGTAGTTCATGATGCCATGAAAATATAATTTTTTTACATCATATTTATGATGATGATGACCCTAACCGTTCAAACGTTAGGCAGTAGTTTCATGTATACCCCCAGAGGTAAATGTTTTAGTCCATGCTTACAGAATGGGCATTACAAGTACAGTACAGTCCATGTTTCTTTCCAGGGGCATTGAAGTGCCTCCCAATTTTTGGCTGCCCTACCTAGGGCAATACTACACAAGACTCACTTCCTTATAATGGGAACAATATTTAAAGAGGCCCTCATGCACATCTCTATCCAGGGGCATTGGGGTGCCTCCCAACTTTTGGCAGCCCTGCCTAGGGCAATATTACAAAAGACCCACTTCCTTAAAATGGGCACATTATTTAAAGAGGCCCTCATTTATGTCTCTTCCCAGGGGCATGGGAGTGACACACAATTTTTAAAAATAAAATCTTTCATGTAATCCAAAAAACTAACATACACCAACTCTGTCTCACAAGTGGGTATGAGCCCTTATTATTTTCTCCATAAAAATCCACTTTGGTTTCATTTTGTAACGTTTTCTTGACAGTCCGTAAAAGTGGCGTAATACTCTGACAACATTGTTCACAGCAGTGACCTTGGAGTCTGAAATGCTTACAGGGTCTTCCCCATGCTGTTCCCATGTCATTTGAGCACTGTTCTGATACTTTCGTGACCTTTTTAGGGTTTATCCATGCTGCCGGGGGTCATGCCAGAAAAATACTCGGGTCTCCCATAGGATAACATTGGGCTGGGTGCTCTGGCCGAGTACTCGAGTATCTTGGGATGCTTGGCCCGAGCTTCGAGTACCCGAGCATTTTAGAACTCGCTCATCTCTAATCACTTGTGTTTACATTGATAGGTGCTATTCATCCCAGATGCAGGAGTACACCCACATGGTACAACAATCTTAATATAATTCAGCTGTATCTTACAAAACAAATCATAACATACCGTGTAAAGCCATTCCTAACATTTGAAATGGCAAGAATGTCTGTTAAGTGGCCATAAAACTGTTGGGACTTCACCTCTATTGATAGGAAAAAGTGCCTCTCAATAAATTAGAATATCATCAAAAAGATAATTTATTTCAGCAATTTAATACAAAAAGTGAAAGAAATATAAGAAATAGACTTTTCAAACAGAGTGATCTATTTCAAGTGTTTATTTATGTTAATGTTGATGATTATGGCTTACAGCCAATAAAAACCCAAAAGTTATTATCTCAGAAAATTTGAATAATTAACACAAACCACCTTGCAAAGATTTACTAAGAGTTTAAAATGGTCCCTTAAGGTCCAGTCACACACAACGATGCACCGGCCATCCCGACAATGATACGACCTGGTAGAGATCACTGGTACATCACTTTGGGGTCGGTGGTGAGATGTCAAACAGTCAGATCTCACCAGCAGCTTCAGCAATGATTCTGGAATGATACAGAGGTCATTGGGAATTCTCACTCTCGGGCGTAGTATTGAGTTGGTCTTTCCTTTCAAACACAGCGATGCAGCGTTCCCAGCAGGAGTGCAACGACCAAAAAATGACCCAGAGCACTTTGGAACGATCAGCGATCTCACACCAGGGGCCTGATCGCTGCTAAGTGTCACACATAACGAGATCGTTAGCGAGATCGCTGTTACGTCACAAAGCCTGTGACGTTACAACAATCTCACTAACAATCTCGTTATGTGTGACGGGGGCTTTAGTCTGGTTCAGTATGGTACACAATCATGGGGAAGACTGCTGACTTCACAGATGTCCAGAAGGCAGTCATTGATACAATACACAAGGAGGTAAGCCACAAAAGGTCATTGCTAAAGAAGCTGACTGTTCAGAGTGCTGTATCCACGCATATTAATAGAATCTTGAGTAGAAGGAAAAAGTGCGGTCAAAAAGGGACACAAGCAACCAGGATAACTGCAGCCTTAAAAGGATTTTTAAGAAAAGGCCATTTAAAAATTTGAGGGAGATTAATAAGGAGTGGACTGCTGCTGAGTCAGTGCTTCAAGAGCCACCATGCACAGACGTATCCAGGACATGGGCTACAACTATCTCATTCCTTGTGTCAAGTCACTTATGACAAATAGACAACACAAGAAGCGTCTTACCTGGCCAAGGAGAAAAAGAACTAGACTGTTGCTCAGTGGTCAAACGTGTTGTTTTCATTTTGAAATGAAGGTCCCAGATTCTGGAGGAAGAGTGAAGAGGCCACAATCTAAGTTGCTTGAGGTCTAGTGTACAGTTTCCACAGTCAGTGATAGTTTGGGGAGCCATGTCATCTGCTAGTGTAGGTCCACTGTGTTTTATCAAGACCAAAGTCAGCGCTGCCATCTACCAGGAAATTTTAGAGCTCTTCATGCTTCCCTCTGCCGACAAGCTTTTTGGAGATGGAGATTTCATCTTCCAGCTGGACTTGGCACCTGTCCACACTGCCAAATGTACCAATACCTGGTTTACTAACCACAGTATCACTGTGCTGATTGGCCAGCAAACCTGCCTGACCAAAACCTCCTACAGAATCTGTGTGGTATTGGGAAGAGGAAGATGAGAGACACTAGAACCAACAAAGCATATGAGCTGAAGGCTGCTATTAAAGCAAACTGGGCTTCAATAACACCTCAGCAGTGAACAAGGCTGATCGCCTCCATGTCATCATAGAATTTCTATTATTAAGGGTACAGTAGTGCCAGAAACGTCAGTTGTCTTTGCATAATGTGGCTGTATTCCTTCAAGTAATTATGGATTAACTAACATGCACTTTAGAATTTTATATTGATTGGTAAGGAGTGCCTTCTTTTCCTATAAATCATTTTTGAATGGTCTGCTGGCAAGACATCAAGGGCTGGCATCTACAATGATATTGGAGCTGAAGCTTTGAAATCATCTGCAGAGTGGTGAGCTTTTTCTTTCTTCATTTTCATCAATTATTGAATGCATTTACTGTATATACTTTTTGCTAGGCCAACATTTATGAGTTAAAAATAATTTGTTTGTAATGACTCAATATAATATATGTGTTTCACTATATGTATTGAATTTCTGAAATAAATGATCTTTTTGATAATATTCTAATTTAATTAGATGCATTTGTTGCTTATTAGGAAAAAAGCTTTGAAAGCATAATCACTGATACGATCCATCAGAGACAATGAAGAAAAGTAAAGACACAATCACACAACATGATTTTCGTGAATGAGTGTTCCTATGAATAAGAGAACAACACTTGTGCTGCCAAGAACAATGATATCCTATACGCACTGAGCAATCTATCATTCATGATTTGGGCTAGGGTCACACTTTCATGTTTTTTTTAAATCCTGATCTGGTTTTGAGCTTTCAAAAAGCTCAAAACCGCCTCAGGAAATGCTCCTCATAGGAGCCCATTATAAAAACCGGATTGCATTACATGCGATCCGGTTACCGCATCCGGCTCTGCAGCCTGCGTGAAAAATCATGCAGGCTGCAATTTTCAGAGCGGTTCTAAGCCAGCCCTGAAATGCGGTAAACAGATTGCTCAGGATGTATGATCCTGAGCAATGAGGTTACCATTTACTTTGCTTATCCCAGCAGCCGGTGGTCAAATATGTCCTCCAATCCTGTTTTCTGCCGGATTCGTTGGTGAGCGGCAGCTGCCGCTGTCCTTTGCTGAAATTTCAGCCTTGGAACTCTCCAGTTGATGAAATTTCAGCCGACAAATCATAACTCAGCGTCTGGCAGCTGGTCTGAATTTATGTCAGATCCGGTGCCCATAGACTCCTATGTTATGGGGCACTGGATCGCACTGAATCCGGGAGGATCTGGGAGGATCTGATTTTGTCAGATTTTTGCCCCGGACACAAAAACACTGCAAGCTGAGATTTTGTGTCCGGGGAAAAAAAACAAAATGTGCTGGATCCTCCCAGACAGGACAAAACCGGATGGCAAATCGCTGCCATCCGGCCCTATCCGGCCCCATAGGGAAACAATGAGGCCAAAATTGGATCCGGGCTGTCCCGTTAACACTGGATAACCCCGGATCCTAACAGTCATGGTGTGAAACCGGCCATAGCCTTATTCATACTCTTGGAAGTCTATTGAATGATCGGTGGGGATCTGAACAGCTATCTGAAGGCAATTAAGTGCTCGCAAAATATGAAAAATAAACTATTGTGACAGTTTAGATACTTTTAAATTGATAGTCCTTGGATAAGATTTTATATTATGTGGTGCATGTTATATTGTATTAAATTGTTTTGGGGATTAATATTTTTGATCAAACTGCATTTTGGAATTATTGATACTATGAAAACCTTGTCGCAGTGGCATTGCTTAATGCTTTTCTTGCATATTTTATTTTTATCATAGGTTTTGTCTCTTAAGGGTATGTGCTCAAGGTCCGGAGGAGCTGCGTGTTGGATGCATCTCCTCCGGACCTGAGTGAAGCCGTGGGTGGCCGCAGGGAGACCGCAGCTGCCCTGTACTCACCATGTGCGGTGGGTGTGGGGCGGTTTCTCCCTGCAGTCACCAGATGGCAGCCTCTTCCGACTCCACAGCATGAAATAAACATGCTGTGGAGGAGTGGACTCCCGGCAACTTGCACTGCAGCTCCAAGCACGCTGCGGGCGGGTTACACATAGTGAGGATGGGATTTCTTGAAATCCCATCCACTATGCCACAACTGTACTACGTAGCGTTGTGGACGCAGCGGCAAGACGATACGTCCAAAATGCTGCGTATACTGACCGTGAGCACACACCCTAAATGGCCACAATACATAGACGCCTCTATGCATTGCATTTATACTAACTGATACTCCGGCTCATGTCTTTGGTTTTTGCTCATTCATTTATAAGCTAGAAACGAGAAATAAAAACTATATTTCCAAATAGTAAAGATTCAAGGATTTAACTTGTGTACAAGTCATATATTTTGGATGCAAAACATCCTCCCTCCCTAAACATTTCCTTGTGAATTTTGTTTATATTGTGTTATTCTGCTGTATTGACCTGGAGAGCAATAGAGAAAAATAGTGGCCCTTATTGCAAATTTATGGACACTGAAAATAATGATGTGAATAATTTAACAATAACAATGGAATAATGAATTTGAGGCGGGTATCCCATGGTACCAGGGAATGTAAAATAGTATCTAAATTATCACCTAACGCATCTAAAATTTCTTAGACATATTATACTGACAGACTTGTAACATGACAAATGTTAAATGGTGCTCATTCTGACAATTCCTTCAATTGTTTTGTCGAAACTTGACAGTAATTATGTATAAACTCATCCTAAGAAGCAAACTGCTGAGATGTATGGGATAACAATATACCAAGAAATAACAATATATCCTTGTTAGTTTTTTCTCACGAGGATTCTGAAACAAATGCTTTTTTTGCGCAAACCAAGTGAATACATCTACTGCCAAGCTGACTATTATGTGTCCGCAATAATATGGAGGATTACATTGGGGATTGTTTTAGAAGAAATTTATGACTTTAGAGAAAATGTTCTACATACGGTACTTTTTTTGTTTTATAGTTGTTGTTTCATGTAGATGTAGATATCAGCTCAATGACAACCCTAAACCTCAATCTTTGCATGGGCAGGATCGAACTAAAAACCCTATTCGCTGTCCCTCTCTGATGCACAAACCTTTGATTACAAGATATCTTCAAACACGTATTACACAAAATCTACAAAATGGATTTCATTACCACAGGTACAATTGTAATTAGAATTACAGTGCCAACATGGCCCTGTCTGTACTCTAGTTAGCAAAATATTGACAGGTTATTTCTAAGGACTAATGATCACACAACAAGATAGGTATTCCAGAAGAGTGGATAAGGCAAAATTAGAATTTATCTATTTGCAGTTTTATTTTTTACATTTATTTTGCAGAGATGTTATTTCCCTAGAATTTAATGTCCCTGTTATGTCAGAGCTCACTCAACGTAATACAGTGGGGAAAAAAGTATTTAGTCAGCCACCAATTGTGCAGGGGAGGAGAGAGAGGAGAACAACACAGAAAGGAAAGAGCAGCAGGGAAAGGCTAATGAACAGTATCTCAGTGGAGTGCACCTGGACTATCTGAGAGCTGGCTAAGCTGCAATCTGGGATAGCACAGTACCCTGGCTATGTTGGCACTGAACTAAGCTACAGTAAAGAGACTGCAGTGCCTGTGTCTGTCCACTTCTTTAGCTCTTTCCTGCATTTATCATAATCACCATCATCCACCACCTACTACACTCCAGGGGCTCACTCCATCTGTGGGGAGTGTTACATCAAAGCTGCACAATATCTATCACCTGGGGACCTTTATAAACACTGCTGGTCACCCCTGACCAGACACCACAGATGGCATCACAATAAAGTATGAACTTTTATAAACACTTTATTTCCCCAGTAAATATCCCCTCTTAATGACCGGTTGTGGCCACGACTTCCAGGGAAAGCCACCGTGACATCCCCTGAACTGCTGAGCCCTGGAAGCCGAGTACCCTGGCCCCATTACCGCTGCATAAGGGTTTTCTTAATTTTTTTATATACAGTGGGAATAAAAAGTATTTAGTCAGCCACCAATTGTGCAAGTTCTACCACTTAAAAAGATGAGAGAGGCCTGTAATTGACATCATAGGTAGACCTGAACTATTAGAGACAAAATGAGAAAACAAATCCTGAAAATCACATTGTCTGATTTGGAAATACATTTTTTTCAAATTTTGGTGGAAAATAAGTATTTGGTCACCTATAAACAATCAAGATTTCTGGCTCTCACAGACCTGTCACTTCTTCTTTAAGAGGCTCCTCTGTTCTACACACATTACCTGTAGTACTGGCATCTGTTTGAACTTGTTATCAGTATAAAAGACACCTGTCCACAACCTCAAACAATCACACTCCAAACTCCACTATGGTGAAGACCAAAGAGCTGTCGAAGGACACCAGAAACAAAATTGTAGCCCTTCACCAGGCTGGGAAGACTGAATCTGCAATAGGCAAGCCGCTTGGTGTGAAGAAATCAACTGTGGGACTAATAATTAGAAAATGGAAGTCATACAAGACCACTGACAATCTCCTCAATCTGGGGCTCCACACAAGATCTCAGCCCATGGGGTCAAAATGATCTCAAGAGTGGTGAGCAAAAATCCCAGAACTACATGTGGGAATCTAGTGAATGACCTGGAGAGAGCTGGGACCAACGTAACACAGTCTACCATCAGTAACACACTACGCCACCAGGCACTCAGATCGATCCTGCAGTGCCAGATGTGCCCCCCTGCATAAGCCATAACATGTCCGGGCCCATCTGAAGTTTGCTAGAGGGCATTTGGATGATCCAGAAAAGTATTGGGAGAATGACATATGGTCAGATAAAACCAAATTAGAACTGTTTGATGGAAACACAACTTGTTGTGTTTGGAGGAAAAGAATGCTGAGTTGCAACCAAAGAACACCATACTTACTGTGAAGCATGAGGGTGGCAATATCATGCTCTGTGGCTGTTTCTGTGCCAAGGGACCAGGAAGACTGATCAGTGTTCATGAAAGAATGAATGGGGCTATATATTGTGAAATTTTGAGTGCAATCCTTAAAGATGAAATGTGGCTTGGTCTTTCAGCATGACAATGATCCCAAACACACTGCCAGTGCAATGAAGAAGTGACTTCGTAAGAAGCATTTCAAGGTCCTGGAGTGGCCTAGCCAGTCTCCAGATCTCAATCCTATAGAAAACCTTGGGAGGGAGTTGAAAGTCCGTGTTGCCCAGCGACAGCTTCAAAACATCACTGCTGTAGAGGAGATCTGCATAGAGAAATGGGCCAACACACAAGCAACAGTGTGTGCCAACCTTGTGAAGACTACAGAAAAAGTTTGACCTCTGTCATTGCAAACAGAGGTATAACAAGGTATTGAGATGAACTTTTATTATTGACCAAATACTTATTTTCCACCAAAATTTGAAAAACAATTCTTTCCAAATCAGACAATGTGATTTTCAGGATTTATTTTCTCATTTTGTCTCTCATAGTTGAGGTCTACCTATTATGTTGATTACAGGCCTCTCTCATCTTTTAAAGTGGGAGAACTTGCACAATTGGTGGCTGACTAAATACTTTTTTTCCCACTGTATATAAAATAATTAAGAAATCCCTTATGCAGCGGTCATGGAGCAGGGTACTTGGCTTTCAAGGCTCAGCAGTTCAGGGGATGTCACGGTGGCTTTTCATGGAAGTCGTGGCTGGGACTGGTCATTAAGAGGGGATATTTGCAGGGGAAATAAAGTGTTCACAAAGTTTATAGTTTATTGTGATGAGTGATTCCTCGGTCATGAATTGTGCCTTTAACCTTTTAATGGCCATTTATAGCTCAGAAAAAATGGTATCTGACTGCTAAATCTACATAGAATTCAATTTCACTCAAATTTGTTTGATCATCTCCAATTGGCAGGTCCTGAAGTGAATGTAGTTTGCTGTTGAGAAAGATAGGAGCTTACTCTAGTATTTCGCTGTGTTTAGACATAGCAGGAACTCTTTTGGAGAAATAAATGATGAATAATTGTTGTCTCTATAAAGTTGGTTGAAAGACAGGAAAAAAAATAAACAGTAAGTTAACCCCAGTAAAGTAATGTCCAGCCTTAAGGATATTATTTAGCCTAAAAAATAAATACATAATTACAAAATATGTGGGGTCTCCCTTATGTTTGATAACCAGCCATGGCAAAGCAGAGAGCTGCGAGCTGATATTATCAGACAGGGAGGGTCCATGGTTATTGGACCTTTGCCAGCCTAAAAATAAAAAGTGGTGCATCCGATTAGATGCACCAACACTGGCACTTTGCCCTGGCTCTTCCTGATTGCCCTGGTGCAGTGGCAATTGTCGTAATGGTTTATGGGGTTGATATCAGCTGTGTAGTGTCAGCTGACATAAAGCCCTAGTGTTTGTAATGGATAGGTGTCTATCAGACACCCTCATTAATAACCCAGTAAGTAAAAAGTAAAAAGAGCAAAAGACACACACACAAATATTTTACTTAAAAAAATACTTCCCTTGCAAGCTTGGAGAGCGCCCTTTTTATCTTGGACTGTCAGGAAAAATTTGCTAAAAAGTATAATTGTCCCCAAATTCCTTTACTTATTTCAAATGCTCTTTATACACATACCTGAACGACACCTGTCTAAAATTAACTCCTTCTTTCTTAACTTCATCTAGGAGAATAAAAGGCCCCGAATTAGTGCCTCTACCCTAACATTTTCCAGGTCCAAAGGAGGCATGGGAGCTCCAGACATTTTTAAATATTATAAAGCTGCCATGCTTACTGGGGTGGTAGATTGGGTTAGGGGTCCCATCGACAAATTATGGCTACCAAACGAAGAACAACTAACCCACATCCTGTTGAGTTACTGGGCTTTAATTTATGACTTCCATAACAAGTCCATAACAAGTCCTGCCCATCATTAAATGAAATAACCCTGGCCATTCTCAATGTGTGGCAAAAAGAAAATTTTCGCGCAGTTCCTCCTCTGTCCCCTATTTGAATGATTCAGGATGTGACTGGACCCCTATCTCCAAAATTACGGTCGGACCTACATATTGATTCAATTTCCACCTCCGCCCATTCCATTCAGATTGACCAGCTATTTTTGAACGGTGCTCTGATTTCTTTTGCAAAACTCCAACATAATGAACCCCTAGCCAATATCACGTTTCTACAATATAACAGAGTACAGGATTACATCTACAAACACTTAAAACATTCCAACATATTACGTCCTCTCACACAATTTGAACAGCTTTGTGAGCAATTGCAAACCCCCAGTAAAGTTCTGACAAGGATCTATGGATATTTAGTTTGTATAACACCCAGGTTACATAGGCCTATGGCAGAGGGACCTTAACATCCTCTTTACGGACGAGCAGATCAGCCAGATATACAACAGATCACACGGACTATCGCAATGTGTGAAGGTTCAAGAGAGTTCATATAAAGTGGTGTCACGCTGGTATCGCACTCCGACACAATTGAACAAATGGCACTCTTCTACTTCTGAAGTGGGCTGAAGGTGGAGTGCTCAAGCTGGTACACACTTTCATATATGGTGGCTCTGCTCCAAAATTAAGCTGTTTTGGGAGGAACTTTAAATGATCATCTCTGAGGTCCTAGATCGAGAGATGATTCTGCTACTGCAGCATGCACTTCTTAATCTACCAATATGACCCAAAGAAACTTTGGCATCTAAATTGGCTGGAAACATTCTAGTGGCTGGCAGAATATTAATCTCTACCCTATGGAATTCTACCCAAACATCCCCCCAAAAAAAAGGTCCTCAGGGAAATAGATTTGTTATATCGTACTGCTGAAATTGCGGCCATCTCACAAGGTTCATATACTTTGTTCGAGAAGACTTGGTTACCATGGCTTCACTTCAGATCTACACCGGGATTTACTTTAGCTATCACGGATTTGGAGGGGTCCACATTATCCTGACACTGTTAACAAAAATATGCTAAATGAGTGGCAAAGCGCTTCCCCTGCACTTGAAATTATCAATATCTAGAGATTTCTCTTTGACCTCCCTCGGATCGATTCTCTCTTTTTTCAAACCTTTCTTTCACCCCCTCTATATCTCCCCTCTCTAGTTCCCCTCTTATCAACTAGTACCTCTTAATTATTTTGAAATGTGTTACCTTAGCTGTCAATCACAGGGTGTTAACATACTTCCTTGCCCTGGTTCACCAATTAAAAAACAGCCTTGAAGATTTAATTTAGTTCACTGAATCTGATATAGTCCTTTGCTAATTAATTTATTATTAAATAAAGTCCCCACAGCTCTGATGTAGTCCATAGTGATCCCTCGATGTCCACAAAGTCTGTAGAACAACCTATGGAGCCTCATTCTGAGAATAACTCTTCATAGATTACCCACCATCAGGCTGTGTTCTGTAATACCTGGCGACTGTGTGAGTGATGATGATGTCAGTAACGTTACCCCTCTTCACCACTTATGCAGGGTCACACAGATGCGAGATTCAGAATGTCTGACGACAAGTGATGTCACTGTTAATGATGTCACCACATGTGAGACATTCTGGGTCTTATGCTGCCTTCTGTGTGACTCAGCTAGAGCAGTGATGTGCGTTAATGACATCATCACCGTTTGTAAAACAAGGGTACAGGAGCGCAAAGTGTGAAACATGGTGGTCTAAGGGGTTAATGGATTGTACGCCAATTGGCCACTCACCCGGGGGTTGTGCAGTCGTGTATGCCTGGAAGCAGAGGAGCCCCCGCTCAGAAGCTGCACAAGATGCCTGTCCTGTAGTCCTGCCTCCGTCCATGTGATTCCAGGAGGCCACGTGATCCAAGTCAGATGTGACATCACCACAGGTCCTTCAGCTATTATTGTTGTTAAGGTGCTTCACAGGTCCTCAAGGAGGAGGAATTAAACATCGCCCTGGCCCAAAGCAGCTCCACCAGTGATCCCACAAAGGGATTATAACATAAAACAAAGGGAAAATGGAAACTGGAGTTTATGAGCGCTAAGGCACAAAGCAAAGGGACCGTATTAGCAAAAGTGGCCCATACAAGGAGCTAATAATAAAAGGTTTGAAAATCTGCTAATACGTTCCCTTTGCTTTGTGCCTTAGCGCTCATAAACTCCAGTTTCCATTTCCCTTTGTTTTATTATCACTGTTTGTCACAGATTCAGGGGACGTCCTGGGAATGCCACAGACTATATCAGAGCTGCAAAGATTTTTTGTAATAACAAAGGTATGAATGAGGGACTATCTCTTGTTTTTATTTCTTTACCTCTCTGTTTTTATGCCTTTGATGTTCCCATTTGTGGACTACATCGAGTTCCGTGGACTACTTTGGATTTTCATGGCATTTTTTTCCATAAATTGATGAACCAGGGCAAGAGTTGGGGAATATTTGTTTTAAATAAAATATTTTTGTGCATCTTTTTTTCTTTTCACTAACTGGGTTAGTAATGGGGGTGTCTGGTTGACGCCTCTCCCTTACTAACACCAAGGCTTGATGCCATTGGACAATTCACAGCTGACATTAACTCAAAAAAAGCTAATACCCTAATTTCCACTGCACCAAAGCAAACAAAAAGAGCCAAGGCAAAGTGCCAGAAATGGTGCATCTAATGTGATGCGTTACTACTGAGGCAGCTGTGCACTGCTATTTTTAGGCTGTGAAGGACCCTATAACCATAATACCAGCGTACAGTTGTCTGCTTTACTTCAGTTGGGTATCAAAAATAGGGTGGACACCACATAGTTTTTTTTTAAATGATTTAAATATTACATTAAAAAAAGTAAAAAAAAAAAAACATTTAGTGTCCTATGAAAGCACTAAAGGGTGTGAGTGTACAAACCCTGCTATAATCTAAGCTCTTCCTCCAGGGACAGTGGGCCAAGCATTGAGATTCCTTATCTCATATGAGACTCGTTGACACGATGCAGCCAGCCAATTACAGCAATCCAAGTAGCCAACATGTCTGCAGCATTACTGTGTATAACATGCAATCACTGCAACTTTATAGGCTGTCTAACAGCTGTGGAGCATGCGGGGGGGGGACTTGAGCTAGGCATTTGAGCACTTGTGATACTGACTTGAGTGCCGTGCCTCTCAAGCACCCTTCAATCGAGTATTGAGCAGTTGTTAGCACTCTCACTGATCACTATCCTTGTGCCTTCTTTAATTCAGTGATTTATACCAATATTAAAAAACAATCCACAAATCCAGGTCTGATGTTTTCTTGACTGAATAATAGTGTGACAAAGGAAAACTATTCCAGCATTCAGTCAATGCTCCTGCAGAAATCTGAGGATAGCAACACATTATCACGACAGTGGTCTCAGCTGGTGAAATACTTTACTTTATTTTTTGCACACGTTAAAATGAAGGCTTTTTCTGGGAACACATCTACAATAGGTTTGTTTTCATTATAACTGTTTATGGAACATTTGTGTAGTCTAAATGTGATGTACATCCGGAGGCCTCCACATTTCTTTGTGCTTATCATCTAAAAAAATCTCCAAACCTCCAATAAAACTTGGTAAAACTTAAAGAACACAGTTGACTGTATATTCAGTTGTTAGGGTTATTAGGAATAAATTAAGCAAAATACAGAAACATTATTTCCTGTGTGCACTAAAGATTATTGCCTTTGCATGTTTTGTGAAGACCCTATCTTGCTACAGTTAGGGCCAGAAATATTTGGACAGTGACACAAGTTTTGTTCTTTTAGCTGTTTACAAAAACATGTTCAGAAATACAATTATATATATAATATGGGCTGAAAGTGCACACTCCCAGCTGCAATATGAGAGTTTCCACATCCAAATCGGAGAAAGGGTTTAGGAATCATAGCTCTGTAATGCATAGCCTCCTCTTTTTCAAGGGACCAAAAGTAATTGGACAATGGACTCTAAGGGCTGCAATTAACTCTGAAGGCGTCTCTCTCATTAACCTGTAATCAATGAAGTAGTTAAAAGGTCAGGGGTGGATTCCAGGTGTGTGGTTTTGCATTTGGAAGCTGTTGCTGTGACCAGACAACATGCGGTCAAAGGAACTCTCAATTGAGGTGAAGCAGAACATCCTGAGGCTGAAAAAAAAGAAAAAATCCATCAGAGAGATAGTAGACATGCTTGGAGTAGCAAAATTAACAGTTGGGTACATTCTGAGAAAAAAGGAATTGACTGGTGAGCTTGGGAACTCTAAAAGGCCTGGGCGTCCACGGATGACAACAGTGGTGGATGATCGCCGCATACTTTATTTGGTGAAGAAGAACCCATTCACAACATCAACTGAAGTCCAGAACACTCTCAGTGAAGTAGGTGTATCTGTCTCTAAGTCAACAGTAAAGAGAAGACTCCATGACAGTAAATACAAAGGGTTCACATCTAGATGCAAACCATTCCTCAATTCCAAAAATAGACAGGCCAGAGTTAAATTTGCTGAAAAACACCTCAAGAAGCCAGCTCAGTTCTGGAAAAGTATCCTATGGACAAATGAGACAAAGATCAACCTGTACCAGAATGATGGGAAGAAAAAAGTTTGGAGAAGAAAGGGAACGGCACATCATCCAAGGCACACCACATCCTCTGTAAAACATGGTGGAGGCAACGTGATGGCATGGGCATGCATGGCTTTCAATGGCACTGGGTCACTTGTGTTTATTGATGACATAACAGCAGACAAGAGTAGCCGGATGAATTCTGAAGTGTACCGGGATATACTTTCAGCCCAGATTCAGCCAAATGCTGCAAAGTAGATTGGACGGCGCTTCATAGTACAGATGGACAATGACCCCAAGCATACAGCCAAAGCTACCCAGGAGTTCATGAGTGCAAGAAAGTGGAACATTCTGCAATGGCCAAGTCAATCACCAGATCTTAACCCAATTGAGCATGCATTTCACTTGCTCAAATCCAGACTTAAGACGGAAAGACCCACAAAAAAGCAAGACCTGAAGGCTGCGGCTGTAAAGGCCTGGCAAAGCATTAAGAAGGAGGAAACCCAGCGTTTGGGGATGTCCATGGGTTCTAGACTTAAGGCAGTGATTGCCTCCAAAGGATTTGCAACAAAATATTGAAAATAAAAATATTTTGTTTGGGTTATGTTTATTTGTCCAATTACTTTTGACCTCCTAAAATGTGGAGTGTTTGTAAAGAAATGTGTACAATTCCTACATTTTCTATCAGATATTTTTGTTCAACCCTTCAAATTAAACATTACAATCTGCACTTGAATTCTGTTGTAGAGGTTTCATTTCAAATCCAATGTGGTGGCATGCAGAGCCCAACTCGCGAAAATTGTGTAACTGTCCAAATATTTCTGGCCCTAACTGTATTTAACAGTCTTTGTTGGCAAGTAAATTAATCATCAACGATTATTTTGAGTTTGATATTCTCCAGCTTTGTCAATTTTTTTTTTATTTGAATCACTGGAGATAAAAAAAAATACTGTAATTGCCTTGAAAAGATGAGCATAACACTTTGAGGTCTCTAGAACCATATTGAACCCCTCTGAACCTTTCTAGTACAAACACAGGTTACTATTAGAAAAGTAACCTCACCAATATAGCTATGAGAATATGGATGGTAACTGGTGTTACTCAAAAGGCTCATTCATAGCACATTTCCCAAGGATACTTTTTAGGCTTTTAAAATATAAAAAGGTTAAAGGTTTATTTCTTTTAGACGGAATATGACGGCAATGCAGGTGTTTAGACGTAGTCAGGATGCATTGAGAAAAACATGTTTTTTGATAAGCAATGGTCCAAATATTATCCCTGTATGAGAACTAGCAATTAGATTGTTGTTGTTCAAAAAATTATTTAGTATTTGGGCACAGCAATAGATATTGTTTCAAAAAAGAAGAAGCAATGGCTTTTTAACAAGCCATTTAACCCCTTCACGACCCATGATGTACATGTACGTCATTGGTTGGCTCCCGCACTTTGATGTGAGCTTTGGCGGTGAGCTCACATCATTTCCCCGACATCTCAGCTGATCTCGTCCACGATCCCATTGGTGCTGTTAAACCTTTGCATTGTGCTGTCATTCACTGACAGCATGAACCAAAAGCGCCACGGTGGGGACCGTGCCCCTCCCCACCAAGATCAGAGTGATAAGATTGCGGGATCTCCATGCATCACCTGATAGCCCGGGGTCCTGCAGTGACCCCGGATGCTATCAGGGATCACTTCCTGTGAGTGGATTGCAAGCGCTGCCAACCACACACAGTGATCGTTTGTACCATGTCCTGCAGCTCATCGGGACATTGCACAAGCGATTGGACTGTGCAGCACTGTGATGCCCTATGGGGCAGTGTAAAATAAAAATAAATGAAAAATAAAGTTTTTAAAAATATGAAAAAAAACCAACAAATGTTCAAATCACCCTCCTTTGGCGCCATTCAAAATAAAAGTATTAATCAAATATATAAATAAACATATTTGGTATCACCATGTTCAGAAAAGCCCGATCTATCAAGATATAAAATCAATTAGTCAGATCTGTAAACTCGTAAAAAAAAAAGGTCCAAATGCCAAGATTACATTATTTTAGTTGCCGCAACATTGTAATAACATGCAATAATGGGAGATTAAAACAGCGCATCCATCCCAAAATCATACTACTAGAAACGTCAGCTCAGGCCGCAAAAAATAATCCATCACGCAGCCCCAGATCCCAAAAACTGAGAACGCTACGGGTCACAGAACATGGCGCAAAAAGTGCAATTCTTTCTTTTTCAAATTTCAGAATTTTTTTCACAACTTAGATAACAGTAAAAGTATACAAGTTTGGTATCTACGAACTCGTATCGACCCAAGGCATAATACATGTCTGTTTTGCCATATAGTGAACATGGTGAATAAAAAAATACAAAAACTATTTGTTATTGCACTTCTTTTTTACAATTTCAAAGCAATTGGAATTTGTTTCCCCATTTTCCTATACACTACATGGTAAAATAAATAATTTCATCTGAAAGTACAACACATCCTATGAAAAACAAGCCATTATATGTCTACATTGATGGAAAAAGAAAAAAGTTATGGCTCTTGGAAGAAGGGGAGGAAATAATGAAAACGGAAAATGAAAACTCGCTAGGTGGTGTAGGGGTTAAAAATCGACTCTTCACATAAAGGACTTAACAAGGAATGTTAGGTAGGTAGATATACAGGTGCATCTCAATGAATTAGAATATCATCAAAAAGTTAATTTTTTGCAGTTAATCAACACAAAAAAGTGAAACACATATAATATATAGCCATTACTGTAGAAACATATCTATTTCAAATGTTTATTTTTGTAAATGTTGATGATCATGGCTTACTGCCAATGAAATACCAAAGGTCATTATCGTAGAAAATTATCTGCTTTTTGTATCTGTTTTTTGGTGCTGATTTTTTGTAGAATTTTCAAATACAAAACTGGATCTGTATTGTGTTTTTGATGCATTTTTGATGCGTCTTATGTGTTGCCAATTCGTTTTTGATGCTTTTTTATTTTATTTACAGTGGGGTCTATCAAGAATACAGATCACTAATTGACATGCTCATTGTCTTTCTGGATGCTTTTTCTGCCCCAAAAATGGACCAGCAAAAAACGCAGCATCGGAACAGCATTCCTGAACACTCATTGACTTTTCTGGGCATCATAGGAACTGATCTGTTTTTCATGCAACAACGGGTCACAAAATACGGATCAAAAACGCACTGTGTGAACATACCCTAAGCCAAATATCTACTGGCTAGCCACGGTGTTTTAAAGTGCTAGACTGTACTGTCGCTGCAGGGTTCAGGGCTTTTCCCTAAACAAGGATACGTTTTGGATGGCTAAAACCTGGGTAAAAAGCCTTTGTCATTGCTTAATCATTGTTTGATTAGCAAATCTAGTGCAGATCCCAAAAAAGGGATATTCTTTCACACATGCTTGAGAAGAAAATTTTTCTGCATGATCAAACAGTAAACCTGTTTTATCTACTGGTGATGGAGCCAATTTTCACATTAATGACCAGACCAAATATTACAATTCTGCCCAGTGTCACTTGAGGGTGCCTTCACACCACGTTTTTTTGGAACTGGGGCTGTCCGGTGTGAACCGGACACCCCCGGATCTGATTCCAGCCCCATAGTAACCCCATGGGCCGGAATACGCCGGATGAATGTCTTTTGGCATCCAGTTTTTGGATGTCTGGGAGAATCCAGGAGGAATCAGATTTTTCTCCCAGACACAAAATCGTAGCATGCTGGATTTTTGTGTCTGGGGAGAAAAATCTCCCCAAATCAGATCCTCCCAGATTCTCCCGAATCCTCCGGGAGGATCTGGGAACTGGATACCTGCGGCTGCACGCTGCTGATATTTCAGGACCGTGGCTAGCTTGCCGCAATCCTGAATCATCAGCAGCGGCAGCTGAGTCCGGCTGCACGTCGTATTTGCCCTCTGGTTCTGTGTGCTGATCCAGTCCGAGGCTGTCAGGTTCATCCATGACAGCCCCGGATCGGATCTTGCCGTGGTGTGAAGGTAGCCTTATAAGGTTATAACTCTGAAGATTTGGGGAAAGAGAGGTGTACCACAGTCCGCGCTGCCAAAATGTTCCGCTTCAAAGAATGCAAGTAGACGATGTCCAAATCAAACCTTCTTTTATTTTCCAACGCATTTCAACGCCTTTCAGGGATCCCTGAGGAAGACGCCAGGAAAGGCGTTGAAACGCGTTGGAAAATAAAAGAAGGTTTGATTTGGACATCGTCTACTTGCATTCTTTGAAGCGGAACATTTTGGCAGCGCGGACTGTGGTACACCTCTCTTTCCCCAAAGCTTCTGATTTCGTCTCCACGTGTGGAGATTGGTGGAAGTCCAGCAGCAGCCATCAGGATATCTATCCTACCAGGTCTACTAACCAGTTGTGGGTATCACAACTGGTATAGGTGAGTGTCCTTTTCTTTCTCACCACTTGAGATTTAGTGTCTAGTGATAAGGGCACTATTGTGCCTCGTGTCCCCCCCCCCCTCTTATCAAGGTTATAACTCTGGAACACTACAATGGATCCCAGTGATTGTTTTTTCATGACATATTGGAATTCATGTTGGTGATAAAATTAGCAAATCAGTGTATGACTGGCATCACCACAAGTGTAGGTGCAGGCAGAAAATAATATACTTACACAAATGGTTATCTGCCGCGACACTACTATTTCATGAATAATATAAATGAATGAGTGGCACTAGAAACAAGAGGATCAATGGATATAATACATGTGTGTATTGCAGAAACTGCCCTGTGCTAAATATGAAAAATCAGAGATCTTAGTTTCAATAGTGGCCACTAAAGAGTAAGCCTGACATCCACTTACAAGGAGCCTCCACTGCCAGGCTCTGACACTATGCCCTAGTGAAATTGTGAGTGTGAGTGGGTTTATATGCCCATGGATGTAATTAAAAACAAAGAACAGGTGTGTGTTAGGCTCTCACAATGGTGTCCATGTGTGGCTATCAGACTAAGGAAGGGAGAAAAGGGAAAAATTATATAGTGGGAGCTCAGTCAAAAATGAACAATATGCAAATCAGTGTATGACTGGCATCACCACAAGCGTAGGTGCAGGCAGAAAATAATATGCTTACATAAATGGTTATCTGGTGGTAAATTTAGAACAATATTTTTTGTGTTTGTCAAAGAACCAAAATTTTGATGAAAACTTAGCAATTTTAACATTTTTAACTTCTATTCTGTTAAACCAGAGAGTAATATCACATAAAATAGTTAAGAAATAATAATTCCCACATATCTTCCATACATCAGCACAATCTTGGAACCAAAATTTTTCTTATTAAGAATTTAGAAGGGTTCAAAGTTCATGAGCAATTTCTCATTTGTATGCCTTGTTCACACATACCATTAGTTTTTGCATTCTCTACGTTTTTTAGCTGTTGATAAAAAAATGAACATGCGTTAACACATGGTGCACTTATGTGTAGCTGCGTTTTTTAACAACACATGTTTTTTTCACCATTCCAAAAAACACTGCATGCAGCGTTTTTTGGATGCTGTAAAAAAACACGAGTTTTTTAAAAAAATGCATGCATTTTTTTTTAACATGGGGTCCTATGGGAAACGCATGCGTTAACGCATGGCACATATAGGCACCTGCATTAACGCATATGCGTTTTTAATGAAAAAATGACTGAGTCCAAAGACTTGCCAAAAACGTTCAGAACCTCAGGGGACACTATTTGGCACCCTTAAAAAAACGGATCCGTTTTTCTAAGGGCTTAAAAACGGATTGGTATGTGTGAACAAGGCCTTAGGGACCACATCACAGTTGAAGAGACTTTGAGGGGCCTATGTGACACAAAATACCCCAAATTGACACGCTCCTGAAAACTGCACCCCTCAAACTACTCAAAACCACATTTAGAAAGTTTATTAACCCCTCAGCTGCTTCACAGGGAGGAATGCAAATAAAAAAAATACATTTATATTTTACCTAAAAATCTTAATTTAGCCACTTTTATTCACTCTTACAAGGGTTTCATATGACAAATTGAATGCTTAACTTTGTTATTCTGTTTCTTCTGAACGCGCTGATACTCCACATGTGGTCAGAAACCCCTGTTTGAACAAACAGGAGGGCTCAGAAGGGAACAAATTTTGGAATACAAATTTGGCTGAAATAGATGGTAGACACCATGTTGCATTTACAGGACTCCTAAGGTAACTAAAATAGCCCCCACAAGTGAACCCATTTTGGATACTAGACCCCTCAAGAATTTTATCTAAAGGTATAGTGAGCATTTTGAACCCACAGGTACTTCACAGAATTTGATAACAATTCGTTGTCATATAGAAAATGTTCTTTCTTTTTTTTTTTATTTTACAATAGGGCTGATTTACCACCAAATTTTTCACTTTTAGGCTACATTCACACTGTGCGTTTTTGGTCAGTTTTTGCCCATCAGTTTTTTTTAGCCAAAACCAGGACTGGGTGATAAATACAGAAGTGGTGACATGTTCTATTAGGCCCTTTTATCATCTTTGCGCCCTCTGCGCTTGCCTGGCCTCCCTGCCCTGCGCTAATGCAAATGCAAGCGCAGGTGCAGTTTGAGGCAACTGCAGGCAAGCGCAGAGGTGCATGGATGCACTGCTCCTGCGCTCGGTTGCGTTCGGTGCCCCCATTACCTTCTATGGCCGTGCGCAACCGAGTGCAGGAGCCGGCATCCCCGAAGCGCGAGTGTGACTGTGCTGACACCACCGCGCATGCCCTTTTCCAGATGCACCCGGAAACATCACATTTTGCGTTTCCGGGTGCGTCTGTGACGTCAGCCCAGTCACACGCGCGCTTCGGGGATTTCGGGGCTTCCTGTGAGGCACTTCTTACCCCGAGACATAAAAAAGCCAGGCTGGAGTTTGCAAAAACTTACCTGAGAAAGCCTAAAACGTTTTGGAAGAATGTTCTCTGGTCAGATGAGACAAAAGTAGAGCTTTTTGGGCAAAGTCATCAACATAGAGTTTACAGGAGAAAAAAAGAGGCATTCAAAGAAAAGAACACGGTCCCTACAGTCAAACATGGCGGAGGTTCCCTGATGTTTTGGTGTTTTTTTGCTGCCTCTGGCACTGGACTGCTTGAAAGTGTGCATGACATTATGAAGTCTGAAGACTACCAACAAATTTTACAGCATAATGTAGGGCCCAGTGTGAGAAAGCTGGGTCTCCCTCAGAGGTCATGGGTCTTCCAGCAGGACAATGACCCAAAACACACTTCAAAAAGCACTAGAAAATGGTTTGAGAGAAAGCACTGGAGACTTCTAAGGTGGCCAGCAATGAGTCCAGACCTGAATCCTATAGAACACCTGTGGAGAGATCTAAAAATGGCAGTTTGGAGAAGGCACCCTTCAAATATCAGGGACCTGGAGAATGGTCTAAAATTCCAGCAAAGCATTGTAAGAAACTCATTGATGGTTACTGGAAGTGGTTGATCGCAGTTATTTTGGCTAAAGGTTGTGCAACCAAGTATTAGGCTGAGGGTGCCAATACTTTTGTCTGGCCCATTTTTTGAGTTTTGTGTGAAATGATCAATGTTTTGCTTTTTGCTTCATTCTCTTTTGTGTTTTTTCATTGAAGACAAATTAAATGAAGATAATAATACCAAAGAATTTGTGATTGCAATCATTTTCAGGATGAAGCTGAGTATTATCTGACAGAATTGCAGGGGTGTTCCTGGGCTTCCTGTAAGGCTGCATCCATGGTAAACATTGGGTTACTATGGAGCAGTGTTCACAGAAAGCACCCCACGTTAACGGTGTGCGTTACAGCAGGCTGGGCTCTGCTGTAACGGCATCCGATTAACATGGGTGCACTGCTCAGAGTAACCCTAGCCTAACAGTGAATACTGCTGTACCACCCAGATGAAAGTAGTTTAGTAATGTTAGGGTGGGGTTCACATCTAAGGGGGATTGTATTTTGCTTGCATTGCGCTTGCATTGCGTTAGCGCATGCAAATGCAATTCCAAAGCAATTGCAAATGCATGCGTTCATGCACCAATGGGATAACGCAGTGAAACGCAATGTCAAATGCATCTACAAAGTGCGGATGCGGTTGAGCGTATGCATTTGCTGTAGCGCACAGAAAACGTCGCCGGCAATGTTTTCTGTGCGCTAGAGCAAACGCTTGCGCTCAAATGCAACCGCACTTTGCAGTTGTGTTTGGCATTGTGTTTCTCTGCGTTCACTTGTAGGATATAATGGGTGCACGAACGCATGCGTTTGCAATTGCATTTGAATTGCGTTTGCATGAATTTGCATGCGCTAACACAATGCAAGCACAATGCAAGCAAAACGCAGCTTAGCACAAATGTGAAAAGGGCCTTATTGATAGCCACCTCCTCTTTTAATCACAAATATCAAAAATTGGCAAATAAACTACAGAAAATTTGCTGTTATAAGCAAAATCTACTAACACAAAATTATGCTGAAATAGTGGGATGAATTACACTGGATATCTTTCTCTGCAACTCGAGACATCTTACCTCAAGGATTTTGTATCTGATACTATGTGAGAGAAATGTATTTCAGTCCACATTGTTTGAACAGTGATAATGAAAAAAGTTAAAAGATGTAAATGGAGCATGTTGCGGAATAACTGAGATGAACATGACTTAATTTTCAAAGGCGATACATTTGTCAAATGTCACTTTAGTAGAACCCCCAAAGGCAGGATAATAGATGGTCATTTAGAATTCTTTAAATCAAACTGGAATCTTTCAACTAGCCCTCATTTAGTGTAAGCGGAATAGCTTGAAGGTAGTTTAGTTGTACATGTCAAGAGGTTCAAAAAGATCAAGTAGTCTATTCTCAGGCATTTGATACTCGATAGTCAAAAAGTTGATCTTCAGATTAGCTTTCAACCTTTCATTTATATTGAATAAAAGGTATGTTTATAATATTCTCCTTCTTTGTAAAGCAATATATTGTGTAACACACTATTAGAGATTAAAATATGTTGTTTCAGAAAGATGCGTCTCTTGTTTAAATGAGACATATAAAGTAGATCTGTGACACCTTTAATGATTTGTGTGGAGAGTTTTCAAGCAAAAAGTATTGACTTCTACATATGATATCTTGTAGTAATCAGCAAAAAGCATAACAAAAAAATTGTTAAAAGCACACGTTAAAATATCATGTTCACACAGTTCATCAGTCTAAGAACCCATGTTGAAAGTTGAACAAAGAAGGAAAGTGTATTCAAAATGATCTGGCAAAACTGGTTGAGTGGGTTTTAAATCATAATGATGCTGAAGGACCAATAAAAATTTCAAGATTTTAATGGTCCCTATGTAGCAGTGTATAGTACACACAGTAAACATAAAAAAAAGTTCAGCATATATAGTGTTTTACAGTTCGGTAATTCATCTAATGCTAGAGATGAGTGAACTTTGCTTGAACATGTTTTCAAATCCGGCATGAACATAGCTGATTCGGTTTGTGATCAAAACGCGAATACTTTCTCCAAAAGTTGAAAAATCCGGCTAAAGGTTACACGCTTCAATGTTGAAACGATATCATATCACTAACAATCTCATGAGCGTGCGGTTGTTAGGACATCGTTGGTCAGCTGCCGCACGTGTAGATATCGTGGACGACGCACCAACGATGTAGCGAGTAGGTATCGTTCGCACAACCCAGCGAAAGATACTTGTTCACTGATGCAACTAGGTGAAGTCTTTAACAACATAGTTATCGCGGTGTCACACACAACAATGGAGCAGGTTGGCTGATCGAGGATCGTTTGATTTGAGAACATGTTTTCAAATGTGCGATCAACGATCCAATGATTTATCATAGTCGTATCTCGGTGTTACACGAAACGACGTCCTAACAATGTCGATTCAACGACTCCAAACCCGTGATGCTTCAGAGATATTGTTCATGATATCGTACCGTGTAACGGAACCTTTAGTTTTGGGAAGAAGTTTGAAATTTAAAATGTCCCTAAAGCATTACTTGTTTAATTGGGGCCAAAATAGCTCGCCGAAAGACTCGTTGGCTGGGTCTAGCAGTAAAATGATTTTTCCTGCCCAAAAATAAGCCCTCCCCCAAAATTAGCCCTAGCCCTTTTTCTGGAGGTCAAAAGAAAATAAGACAGGGTCTTATTTGTGGAAAAACATGGTACCAGATGCCTCTACAGGGACCTTTCCCCCTACTGAACTAAAACACACCCAAACCCGCAGAATTTTATTATAGTCTCCTGCCATCTTACGTCTGCCTGCAGGTATGCTGTCTCGATTCCGCACTGCAGTCATTTCTTCATGGAACCCTCAAGGCATGGCTGACCTCGACTCAGAGGGTGATAAAAATTACCTAACCACCTCGGAGGCAGAAGATGGGTCAGCAGAACCAGACCTAGATTGGGATCATGGAGAGGAGATTGAGAATAAAACCTATGTCACCTGGAATTCCACTGCAATTCCCAATTTGGGAATCATCTGCAATGAGGTGCGTTTCCAGTCCTGAGTTCCGATGCAAGCCATGGACTTGAGGAGCGAGTCTCAGCTGTCATGTGTTGACAGCTTTGCAGTCCATTAGTGTTGCTGCTGTGAACTAAATATGAGTTTTTTTTTCCTTTGGTCTATGCTGTGGTGGTTCTGCAGGTGAAGGGGTGTGTCATAGCATTCAGGTGGAGGTGAAGTGAAGAGTTGTGTCTTTTTATTCTGACCTCAGCCTTGTAGTAGTAGTTCCATTTCCCTCCACCAGGTGTCACAGATAGAGTGCAGACGTGTTTGCTGGATAAGCTGCTGTTCCCTTCCATTGGAATGGTTATGTTTTTCCTGATCCGTAGTTGGGGTAGGGCCTTTTGCTATCTCATCCCTGCATTTAAATGTACAGAAGGCCTGCAGTAGTTAGGAAACCTGAGATTGGTGAGGGCCCAGAGGTGGCCCTATAATGTTTGTTTTGGAGGGACAGCTCTTACTTAAACATTTGGGTGGATTCTCCCTCATTGAGACTCAGATAGTGGAATACATATTCCATAGCAGAATACAATGTGCCCATTGTAGCATTGGGCTTATCACTCCCCCTCCTCCGCCCCCTCCATGTGATACTGCAGCCCTAAATTCAAATGTTCAGAGGGCCTGCAGTAGGCAGGGCCCTGTAGCATATTTTTGGGAGGGCCCTCCTCTATACATTTGGGAGGATCCTCCTGTATTTATTTGGGAAGGACCTCTCTACATTTGGGAGGGTCCTCTATACATTTGTGAGGGCTCTCCTCTATATATTTGGGAGGGCCCCCCTCTATACATTTAATATTGGGTGTACAAGGTGAACACTTGGCCTGACCTCTCCTTATACACTTTGGAGGTGCTGGCCTTCCCTGCTGTGAGTGTGATATCAGAGCGTGTTTTCAGTTATTCTGGGGCAATCAATCATCATTGATAGGAGCACATGCCTCTCCACGGAAAATGCAGACAGGCTTACTCTGATTAAATGACACAACTAGAAAACAAAAAAGTATGTGTTTATATTATGTCCAAATACCTTTCAATATATAAAACCTAGTGCTGTTAAAACACAGGGTACTTGGTAAATACCTTTTTTTGCAAAAAAATTTATTTTAAGCCATCCCACCAATGACAAGATGACCCATTTTGGAATGGTACCTACACTAACCAAATTATAACCTGCTTCTGTCCCTACTGACCTCGTAAGCAGCAGGGTGCTCTGTATGCCCTTGGCCCCAAAATAAATCACAGATAGGTTGCAATATATCAGTTTCTGCTCAGCAAGGGAAGGGCGGGGCTCTCTCTAACTTGCCAGGAGACAAGATGCGGTACATCTTGTTGTGTGGCATCCTGAAGAAGGGGTTATGTCCCGAAATGCATAGAAATAACACCACTGCTTGAATTCCAACACTTTTTGATTCGATTGGATCATTTTGTGCGGGAGCGTGGTCACAAATCTCCTTTCCCTCATATACAATCTAGTTTTCTAGTTGTTTCATACAATTTTGCAGTTTAAATTAACATGCTATACAGGCCTGTTCACACTAGTTAATTCTGCGTCAGTTTTATTCTGTAATTTTACTTTGATTAAATTCAACAAACACTGGATTTATGCACAGTTTGTAATCAAATCCTTCAAGATGACATCAGCCCAACTTAAATTCAACAAATATGTTCATATTTTAAAATGATCTTAACTAGAGATGACCAAACCTTTTAAAGTTTGTGTTTGGTTTGCTGAACAGGCATACATTTGCCAACTATATTGGCGAAAAGGTCACTGAAATACCAAACCCCATTCAAATCAATGGTGTCACGATAGTGGTGTTGTCGAAAAGGAGGTTCAACATTGATCAGGAATATGGAGATGAGTGACAGGTGTAGGCATGGAGCTCAAGAAGCCTAGGCAAATTCACAAAACACACAACAATGACATCACAAGAAACGTCTCCCCATTTGAAAAACTTATGCCCAGATTGCATCAAAGTGGCATCAATTCACCCAGAATAAAAAGCGTACTTCAACATAATACCTCTATTATCATTCTGAAAATACTGCTGACATACGCAGCACCCCGCTAGATGGTTAGAACGCGTAGGTGCATAACTGTGTATAAGTTCAAAACCACTGCCACTTCCCCTGTGTTACCTGCTTCCCAATATGCTGTCCAGGAAGCAGGCCCTGAAACCACCTGAATACAACCTGCAGTTGCACATACACAACAAACATTTAGCATTGGACAGTGGATGTATATCATATATACTTCTGGTCTCAAGCAAAATGTGACCCTCAAAATGACTGTGGGTATAAGTATCAGTGCTTTTTAAAGGACATCAGCAAATGAAACTGCACTATTATACAGTGCACAATGTGTGCTAAAAATATAGCTCTACAAGTGATTGAACTTGTTGGTCTAATATGCAGGTTGTGGAATGTTATTCTATTTTCTCTGTCTCTGCTCCAAAATATGTCCTTACACTATTCTCAGCTACTAGACACTGTATTTGACAGAATTTCAATAGCTCACTCGGACTTCTTAGAACAGGCCAAGCAAAATGTGAGCCCAAAACTGACAGGGGGAAGAAAAAAATAGTAAAAATTGGTCCATCTTTTGGAGATTATTGCAAGAATAATTGATTTTATTCAAAATCATTAATGAATCAGGCTCCAAAACAGGTGCATAAGGCTTGAAAAAGGATGTGTGTCCAAAGCGCATGGCCGCCATCAATGCTCCCTGATATAATTGCCGCCTGTCTATATGAGTTATGCACTGTTTTGGAGCCTGATTCATTTATGATTTTGAATAAAATCAATTATTCTTGCAATAATCTCCGGAAGCTGGACCAATTTTTTCTATTTTCCAAACCAGTGGTATCAGGACGCAGGCTCGTGCATGCCGGATCTCTTACGTGGTAAGCTGGACATTTTGTTATTTGAAGAATAAATAGTGCATGCTTTCTGGCGAACACCATTAACTGGTAGGAGCACTGCTTAGGATTTTACAAGCACTATAGGACTATATTAATTGGTGAGCTTTTGGTGACACAAGCCTACCTAAATGTCACCACAAAAACAGCAGGGAAAAAGGTTTGGTGCGTGCTTTGTAGGAGGCAGTAATAAATGTTTGTAATACTGCTTTGGCTAGGGCACTAGCACCGTATTAACAGGATTGATGTGGACCCTAAAAATAGCAGGGAAAATGGACTAGTGCATGCTTTGTAGCAGGCAGTTTGTAAATTTTTGTAGTATTGTTTTGGTTAATGCACTAGCACCATATTAACGGGACTCATGCGGAAAGCAGAAGCCATGCTCTGACCCCAAAAACAAGGAGGAAAATGGACTAGTGCATATTTTGCAGCAGTCAGTAGTAAATCTTTCTAGTACTGCTTTGGCTAGGGCACTACCACCATATTAACGGGACTCCTGTGGACAGCAGAAGCCAGGCTCTGACCCCAAAACAGCAGGGAAAATGGACTGCTGCGTGCTTTGCAGCAGGTAGTTGTAAATGTTTGTAGTACTGCTTTGGCTAGGGCACTAGCACCATATTAATGGGACTGTTGCGGACAGCAGAAGCCAGGCTCTGACCCCAAAAGCAGTGGGGAAAGTGGACTAGTGAGTGTTTTGCAGCAGGCAGTAGTAAATGTCTATAGTACTGCTTTGGCTAGAGCATTAGCACCATATTAATTGGACTGATGTGGACAGCAGTAGAGAGGCTCTGATCCCAAGAACAGCAGTGAAAATGGACCAGCACTTTTAAACAAATGGCAGCACAAAATGCTACTACTCTGTGTACTGGAAAAATAGAGCTTTGCCTCTGAACAGAACTGTTTTAAGATGGACACTGGAAGAATAATTTAACCTCTCCCTACCTAATCTACAATCTCTATCTCCCTGTACTCTGAGTTTGCTCTATGGTTTCAGCTCGGAAATTAACTATTGTTTTGTTGTATTATGGAACTATTAAACGGCTCCTTTAAACTTTCCCTGCTTGAGAATCTCTTCCTTCCTACTGTACACTGACCTAGTATACACTGCAGTTAGCCCTCAAAAGGACTTTTGTCTTATAGAGAGGCTTGAACCCTCTCCCTAGCAGCTGCTCACTTGCTCCCTATGCTTCTTCAACGCTGGCTCTGGATGCAATGTATGCAAAATGGTGGCAGTAGGGCTTAAATAGACCCTATGATGCTTCGCGGCCAGCCAATCACAGTAATGCCACAACCAAGATGGCTGCGGCATTACTGTGATTGGTTAAGAAGCCCATCATGTTTAGTGGCTGCAAAGGAGGCGCAAAAACTGCAGGGCAGAACACCCGAAGATAGCGAGGCGAGTACACAAATACTCGCAATATAACGAGTAACACGAATGCCATACTAACCGTGCGAGTAGCAAATAGAAACAAACACACTCGCTCATCACTACTCATTACTCGGAATTGTCTTACCAACTACATTGCTATTATTACAATGTTTATTTATTTGTCTGGAACTTTTCAAATAGAGTGAATGTTGGTAAGAAATGCTTGTGGTCAAAATAAACTATTAATATATTCCCAATCAACAATTCCATCAAAATATCCTGGAGCAACAGATATTACACACCCACCAGTATCCAAATATAACTTAAACCAAAAGATAACTTCGTATAACTTAAAACCAAACATCGCAGTTGAGTAAAGTTACTTATTTATAGTAGAATATCTAAATAAGTTTGGTTATTAACTTTTTATAATAAAAATAATAAAAGTGCTGTGTATGTGACCTGACGTAGCTGTGGTAGGGTGCCCTCACATTAATGTATGGCATGAGAGCATTGGATGAGATATTCCAATGACACTTTGCTCAAACTCTGCTGTGAGTGTGAACTGAGTATCATGTAAATGTGAACCGATTCTCTCACATGCGAGAGATGGATTACAAGTGTGCAGAAGATGGAGAGATTAATCTCTCCATTTTCTCTACTGTGTGTTTCATTTTACTTGTGCATCTCAATGATAATAATATCATCTATAATCAATAATCATATTGCCATGTTTCTGGACGTTTCTGGGAGCCCTGAAACACGTAAATGAATATTATATTCACTCATTAATGTCTCGTGGAATACAGCAGCGCGGTTTTTAACCCTTCATCCTCCCTACTTTAATTTTCTAAAATAATGATCTTTGGATTTTCATTGGCTGTAAGCCATAATCATCAACATTTACAGAAATAATAACTTGAAATAGATCACTCTGTTTGTAATGACTCTATATAATATATGCATTTCACTTTTTGTGCTGAATTAGTGAAATAAATTAACTTTTTGATGATTTTCCTATTCATTGAGATGCACTAGTATATCACACTATGTATTGCGCTATGTTCAGAAAAAAATCACCAAAAAGATAGCCATGAAAAACATCCATTGCACTTAGCAAGAGGCTGTTAGCTCCACTGAGAGGCAACACGGGTGTCTTAATACCGGTGCACAATCTCCTGCAACCAGCCAAGCAATGGGGGCGGTTGTGTCACCTGTGACGAGCCATGCTATGGTGAAGGTGATTAGTGGTATTTATAAACACAAGGTTACCATAGGGCATCATTCACAAAAGCACCTGTAACGCATAGTGTCAGTATGCAGCCTATTGGTCATGCTCATACTGTTAGATTAGGCAAGCTGCCCCACATCATGTACATGCATCACACAAGTGACAGAGGTCTCCAGAGGGCTTAGCCGCACACTGGAAAAGATAAAAAAAAGTGCAAAAACCACAAAAGATGATGATGTGAGGTGTTAGTGGATATTGTGGCCAAAATACATAAGCTCGTAACCCACCATCAAGGCCCAAAGCGCTATGTTCACCAATTGCAAGGCAACGCAGGATGCTGCTGTGTCTGGTACTAGGCAGGGGCGGGGTTTGTCTGTCTTGCTGTTCTGGAAATGATTGGGCATCAGGTAGATTACTTCAACCCTTTTCTCAGACCAAGTCGGTGCTGTTTATTGCAGTTCATCGTAATGGTGGTGAATGGTGCTGGCCGTTTATGACTCTCTCAGTTTGCATTTGGTTGTTTTGGTTGTAGTTTCCTATTGTTTCCCTTTTGGTTTACTATGCTCACAGTCCTGTTGTGAGACACACTTACTTTGTTCTCAACTTGGCACGGGCTGAGCCACCAGACATCAGCTGCCAGGCAACAGAGTCGCAGGAAGGGCTCTGCCCAATTCCCCTTCCAATTACTGGGAGCAGTGAAGATCATCATGGCCCTTAAAGCCTTGCCTAGGTGAGGCTTCTTGCTCAAAGTGCATCTGTGACGGTGCATTTGCTGGTGTCGTGCTAGTCTTGCAGTGTCTCTCCCTTTTAATGCATAACAATAACACACCATTGTTGCTTAACATTGAAGTTAGCTCCTTAAAAAATGTATCTTTTTTCAATGCTTGATAAAAGAAAAACCTCTTTGTAATGGCAAACATGTGTGGATTCCCAGAAAGGGATAATTTTTTTACTACTATTTGACAAGCTTTTACTTCTTCACTTTCAAAATTGAATAGCACCCCTGAATAAATTGATAATTTTTGGTTGCCTTGCAAAAAAGTTTTCTTCTTTATTCAACAAAAATAAAACTTTTGGGGATAATTTTTTCATCACCTCTTGCAAAAAAAGAAAAAAAAAGCCTTGGATTTTTCCATTTGCAGAACTGTGTATAAACACAAATAAAGTGGACAAAATGAAATAATTTTTGAACCATTGAATGATTTTTATAATTTAAGTAGCCAAAAAAGTCTGCTAATGCAATGTGTTGTTAATCCCTTAACAACCTTGGATGTACCCATATGTCCTGGTTGGGAAGTGGTTCCTAGCACTCGTGCCGGACGCAGGAGCTTTGCCCACATGGTCTCTGCTGTGAGCTTGGCTTGTTTGACAGCCTAATCCTAGCTCTCACAGCCATGATTGGTGCAAGCACCCAATATGCTGTTTATCCCCCTAAATGCCATTATCAATATCGATCACAACATTTAGGAGGTTGAGAGGGAGCTCCCTCTCCCGTCCGATCGAACCCTAGTGACGTCATCACGAGGATTTGCTCATTGCCATGGTAGTCTTAGGTTGTAATGACAACTCAGGGAATGCCAACTATGGCAAGCCTGTTATATTATGCCAAGAGCATGTTCTAAGTGGCTTCTGTCAGTGCAGCACTGACAGGCAAAAGTAAAGCTGGTGCATGACAATGCATTATATTAAAAATGAGTGTAATGAAATGTAAAGTCCCATAGATGGACTGAGTAAATGTTAAAAAGTTTTAAAAAAATTTAAAATTATCAAATAAAATCACACACATAAAGTAAAGAATGAAAAAATATTATGCCAATACATACATATATTTATATAATAATAAAAAAGTACACATATTTGGTATTGTCACATATGGAACAATCCTTGTGAAAATGCTAAATTTTAGGTTAAAGTTCCGTAGTTCCAGTGAAGCACTTGAAGGGTTAATAAATTTCTTGAATGAGGTTTTGAGCACTTTGAGGGGAACACTTTTTAAAATGGTGTCAGTTATAGATATTTTGTGTCACATACACCCCTCAAACTATCTTCAGATGTGATGTGGTTCTTAAAAGGTTTGCAAATTTAGTTGAAAAAATGAGAAGTTGCTGAAAAACTTTAAACTTTTCTAACATGCTTCAAAAAAATATATTTAAAAAATGTTGGTAATGTAAAGTAGACATGTGGCAAGTGGTATTTATTAACTATTTTGTGTGATTTAACTATCTGGTTTAAGGGCATACCGTATATACTTGTGTATAAGCCGACCCGTGTATAAGCCGACCCCCCTACTTTTGCCCCCAAAACCTGGGAAAACCTATTGACTCGTGTATAAGCCGAGGGTGGACCCCAGCACAGGTATACAGCCCCCAGCAGTGTGGTGTACAGCAGCCTCCCCAGTGGTATATACAGCAGCAGCCCCAGTGGTAGTATACAGCAGCTCCAGAGGTATATACAGCAGCCCCAGTGGTAGTATACAGCAGCAGCCCCAGTGGTATATACAGCAGCAGCCCCAGTGGTATATGCAGCAGCAGCCCCAGTGGTAGTATACAGCAGCCCCAGAGGTATATAGAGCAGCCCCAGTGGTAGTATACAGCAGCAGCCCCAGTGGTAGTATACAGCAGCAGCCCCAGTGGTATATACAGCAGCAGCCCCAGTGGTAGTATACAGCAGCCCCAGAGGTATATACAGCAGCCCCAGTGGTAGTATACAGCAGCCCTTAGGTAGTATACAGCAGCCCCAGAGGTATATACAGCCCCAGAGGTATATACAGCCCCAGAGGTATATACAGCAGCCCCAGTGGTAGTATACAGCAGCCCCAGAGGTATATACAGCCCCAGAGGTATATACAGCCCCAGAGGTATATACAGCAGCCCCAGAGGTATATACAGCAGCCCCAGTGGTAGTATACAGCAGCCCTTAGGTAGTGTACAGCAGCCCCAGAGGTATATACAGCAGCCCCAGGAGTAGTATACAGCAGCCCCAGAGGTATATACAGCCCCAGAGGTATATACAGCCCCAGAGGTATACAGCAGCCCTAGAGGTATATACAGCAGCCCCAGTGGTAGTATACAGCAGCCCTTAGATAGTATACAGCAGCCCCAGAGTATATACAGCCCCAGAGGCATATAGCAGCCCCAGAGGTATATACAGCAGCCCCAGTGGTAGTATACAGCCCCAGAGGTATATACAGCCCCAGAGGTATACAGCAGCCCCAGAGGTATACAGCAGCCCCAGAGGTATATACAGCAGCCCCAGTGGTAGTATACAGCAGCCCTTAGGTAGTATACAGCAGCCCCAGAGGTCTGTACAGCCCCATAGGTATATACAGCCCCAGAGGTCTATACAGCCCCAGAGGTATATACAGCAGCCCCCCCATATCTGTATACAGGCCCCCCTTGGGTAGTAATGCTGTAAAGGAAGAGATTAGTATACTTATCCCTCCGCTGTCCCGCTGCCGCTGTCCCGCCGCCGCCATCGCGCTCTTCCGTCTTCATCCAGCGTCTTCCGTCTTCTTCTGGCTTCCTCCTCTGGCGCGCAGACAATGACGTCATTGCCTGCGCCCACCGGAGGAAGCCGGAAGAAGCCGGAAGACGCTGGATGAAGACGGAAGAGCGCGATGGCGGCGGCGGGACAGCGGCAGCGGGACAGCGGAGGGATAAGTATACTAATCTCTTCCTTTACAGGATTACTACCCAAGGGGGGGCCTGTATACTGATATGGGGGGGCACTGTATACTGTATACATTGTATACAGTATACAGTGACTCGCATATAAGTCGAGGGGGGGACTTTTCAGCCCAATTTTTGGGCTGAAAAACTCGGCTTATACGCGAGTATATACGGTAATTGTTAAAAAGTTCGACAATAGCACAATTTCTACATTTTCAGCAAAATTCCAATATTTTCACTAATAAACACTGAAAATGTCAATGTAAATTTACCACTAACATAAAGTACAATGTGTCATGAAAAGAAATCTCACAATCGCTGGGATCCATTGAAGCATTTTAGAGTCAATACCTCATAAAGTGATACTGATCAGAAATGTAAAATTTGACCTGGTCGGTAAGGTGAAAACAGGCTAAATGGTGCAGTGGTTATATAGTTGGCTATTGACCACCAACACAATCTATTTTCAAATGGGTTGAGGTCACTTGGGCATTAAGGCCCCGTTACACGCAACGATATCGTGAACGATATCGTTGCAATGTCACCAGTTTGGTGAGGTTGCAGCGATGTAGTAACGACAGCGTTTTATGTGACAGTATTAACGATCATCGATAAGTAGTTGATCGTTAGATTTATGGCCAGGACCATAAATCTTTCCTTGGTCTCCCGCTGGGCCCCCGGCATTGGTGCATGTGACAGCGGGAGACCGATGATGGACAAGCTCCCAGCGCCGTACAGCAGGCACTGGGAGATGGTAACCATGGTAAACATCAGGTAATTAAGCGCCATGCTCAGCTTAGTTACCCGATGTTTACCCTGGATAACAGTGTTCTCGCTGGTCCTGATCGCTGGTGAGTCTGCCTGTGTGACAGCTCACCAGCAATCAGTTCACAATGTGGCAGCAATCCACATCGTTGGTCAGATCGCTGCCACATCGCTGCGTGTGTAACGGGCCCTTTAGTAAAAGCTCAAAATGAGTTATTTACAGTCCTGGGAGAGGCTTATACACTCTGTCAATACAATTAGAGGCTTTGCTATATGACAAATCAATTTTTTTGGGAAAACATTTGGTGAAGGCGGAGAATTTAAATTTCAAAGATTTTGATCATCTTTATTGATGACCATTCCATCAAGCACATTTGCCTCTGCTTTATTTATGCAAGCCTAATAGTATTAGGCTAGATTCAGACTTTGCATTTTTTTCTCCTCCTTTTATGCTGCCTTTTTAGCTCCAAAACAGGAGCTGTAAGAAAAAAATGCATCCAAAAAAAGGATTCATTTTTGGATCTGTTTTTGATCCGTTTTTGACTGCTGCGTTTTTTTCCCCATTTTGAATCACTGCTATGGGATAAACGTAGGAGAAAAATGCAACAGGAATTGACATGTCCTTTTCAAGAACAGAGCTTTCCCAAAGTGAAAAAATGGATCACTTTAAAAGAGCAGTCTAAATGGCAAAAAAGAAAACCCATAGACTTTGCTGGATGTCATCTGAGTGATCCGATTTCTGCAGTGCACTGCAAAAAATGGATAAATAAACGGATCAAAAAATGCATAGTCTGAATGTAGCCTTAATGTATGTGTATATGTCTATGTGTATATATAGCAGATTAAATAAATATTGAATACGTCACCATGTTTCTATGTAAATATATTTCTAAAGGTGATATTGACATTAAATAATCACTAGATGTTGATAACAACCAATCCAATCCACACAAGCAAAGAAATCAAACCAGGCTCCTTTGTCTTAGTCTATGATCTCTGAGCTTTAGTTAATTTCATACATTGTTCAAAGGATTCAGGTCAGGTGAGTTGCTGGGCCATTCTTGCAGCTTTATTGAGAGTTTCCTTGGCTGTGTGTTTGAGATCATTGACTTGATAAAATGTCCACCCTTGTTTCATCTTCATTATCCTGGTAGGTGGAAGCAGATTTTTATCAAGAATGTCTCAGTAATTTTGTCCATTTATCCTTCCTTCAATTACATAAAGTTTGCAAGTGCTGTATGCTGAAAAAGAGCCCCAAACTATGATGTTCCCATCTCCAAATTTCACTGTTTATATGATATTTTGGGGGTGATAGGCAATGCCTTTTGGCCTCCAAGCATGATGTGTATTATGGTATCCAAAAAGTTTAATTTTAATCTCATCTGAGCAGACAATACACTTCCAGTATTTCACTAGGCTTCTCTAAATGTTAAGTAAACTTTAAACATGCTTGAATATGTTTTTCGTTTAGCAATTGAAACTGTCATGGTGACCATGCATACAAGCCATGGAAGTTGAGTGCATTACTTATTGTTTTCTTAAAAGAAATTGTACCTAATGATTTCAGGTCTTTCTGTAAATCTTCACAGGTGATCCATTTCTCTTGGATAACTGTTCTGGTAGTTCCTTTCACTCCTCTGCATTAAATCTCATTGGGAGGACCTGGTCATGGGCATTTTATGGTGAAATTATTACGTTTTTTCTACTTCTGGATTATGAACCCAACAGTGCTCATTGAAACCTTCAGTAGTCTAGAAATTATTCTGCTACTAATGTCATCAGTATGTTTTGCAACAGTATGGTTGCAAAGGACTTGAGAGAGCTCATTAGTTTACCTATCATGAGTTGTTTCTTGTTCAGCACCCTGATAACGAGGCACCTTTTTTATAGGCCAACAGTTGAACAGCTGACATTACATTAAGTCACAGGATTGGTTTGCGATTACTGAAAGGAAGGACCACACTGGTTGGAAGTATCTGGTGGAGAGACCATGTGTGTGTAGAACATGCCAGAGCTCCTGAGAGGTTACCAGACCTGAAAGCCATGTCTGAGATACATCCACTAGGATACGTCTGGAGAAGTGTATCCAAACCTGTGTGGGTGTATCCATTTTTTAGTTATTGGACTGTAATACTGTGCGTATCAAAGTTCCTGTAAACCCAGAGGAAGGCTCCTCTTTATGTTTGTTTGCCTGCTTTATGAAGCTCTAAACCTAATTAGCTTTTAAATGGAAACTGTGCTTTTTGCTACCTCTATGACCAATAAGTGGTGAGTACCCTTATTATACAGTGAATGCTACATCTCTATATATGTTCATCATGCTTATGTTAGATGTATGTGAGTTAATTTAAAGTGTTATCGGTAGTGATCCTTATTGCATCTTTTCATCTGTGTGTTTTCATTTTAACATGCTTTTTAATTATTCATATTTTATATGGATTTGGTTATACTCATGCTTTTTGATTCTTGATTTCAGTTAAAGGAGCACTATCTAAACACAGTGTCAAAGGAAAATCTACTTGTAAATATACCTTTATTCTATGACGTAGCATCAAAGGTTTATAATATTACAAGTGGTTTTGCAGATAAAAACAATTGGTGTATTGCAAATGCAAGGCAACATGGTGGAGAGGTATAAATACCAAAATAAAATAACAACCTAAAAGCTAGGTGACCTTGACTATGGATAAGAATGATAACAGTCATCAAGATAGTGTGAGAAACTACTTATCTTTTGGAATGTGCATGTTCCACCATCAGATTTATGGACATGAAAATTGTGTACAAGTTAACACTCTTGTTTCAGGATTTATAGACTCTGTCTTTTTTTTCAATTATAACAACCTATAATATGCCCCATGCACATATTGCCTGCATTTTGATGTATTTTCCATCCTAGAGTTTTAGTTGAATACCAGATGGAAATTGATAGAAGAAATTATCAGTGTTTTCAAAGGGATTGTTCCCACCTGTTTGGCAAATCAGTAGTTGCACTGGACAGGTCCAGGCTTTGTTCTGTGGTATGGATCACAATAGTTTATGCAGTGCTGCTACATCAAACCGATGGTTTATCAGGAGAAAATGGTGACAACAGTAGATTTTTTTACATAATTTATAATCAATGAAGGTGCAAAAAACTGAACCTGATGCAACAGACATATGTGAATGCAGTCTAAAGTGCATCATTTGTAGATAGCTAAAAAAAAAAATCACTCAGCTAGCAGCTCTCTCTTCCAAGTCCCCTATACACCGGAATGCTTGGCTAAGTTAAGCAGTTGGGTGTTCTATGAGAGACAGCCATGGCCAAACTCTTGTTAGAACAACGTTCCTCACAGAGAAGAAAAATACCAGCCATCGAAAATCCAACTTGCCAGATAATTTTTTCCTCAGACATCATCTGTCAGACATCATCATGGAGAATCTAGAAACCACCATACACAGTAAAATGTTGGCTGATCCTACTGGGATCTGTCTGGATTATTTTAGTCAGTAGTGTTGGCATGTAGAGTTTCCTTTAACTACGATGTAAGCTTTTCTCCTTATGGAGAGTTAAACACCAATCTGACATGCCAGTAATGAGGAAACCTAAAGACCGCAATGCTTCCCTAAGAAATAATATATGCAAAACATATCTTCAGAGAGGAAGTAATCTTGAACTCTAGTGCCAAGTATTGCAAGTAGCAATCCTAAAAGTCAAAAACGAGCCTTTAACGAGCCTTGCCATATGAGTTAAGGCCCCGTTACATGCTTCAATGTCTCAGCAATCCGACCAATGATCCAAGCTGGCCAGGATCGCTGGGACATCGTTTAGGGAACGCTGCTGAGGTGTCACATAAACAGATATATTGAATGACGCAGCAACAATTCTGCAACAAGCAAATGATACTTTCAGTCGTTTGGTCGCCTACGTCCTTCAGTTCTGAATAGGCGAAGTCGTAAGCAAGATTGTTGGAAAGGTGTCACACACAACGATGTTGCAGGTTGAATGAACGAAGAACGACAAATTTATGGACATGTTCATAAACCTAAGATCAATGATCTAACGACTTATCATTGGTTGTATCTACGTGTCACACGCAACGACGTCATTACGGTGTCGCTGCACCGCCCCAAAAGCCGTGACGTACCAATAATATCATTAACGATATCGTAGCATGTAATGGGCCCTTTAAGATTTATACCAGATCTCAATTTGCAGACAGATGTAGACATGGTGTTGAATTTGATTTAATTCTTCACAGCAAAAAATAGCAGTTTAGTTTAAAACAGAACTAAGTGCCAAAGTCTCTAATAATTAAGATAATATTATGAAATATCATAGCGATAACATTTTACTTACACTAATACATTACCCAATTAAAACAATAATCAATAAATGCAGAACATTTTAATTTCAGCTTTTTTCACATAATTGTTATTACAACATATATATTATATTTATATTTTATACCTATTTTATTTTAAAAGACAGACTACTCTGATGAACTTTTTTCAGTATTACTTTTGATAGGAGATTTCACTGGCATTCCTTTATTCTTCCTTACATGTAAGTGGGGGACTTTTTCTGCCAACCCCCTGGATCTCATTTGCTAAACAAAATATTCCATATGTGACTCTTTAAAAACGGGCTCATTGGTTCATTGCCTTTCATTATTACAAACAGTTTCAATACTTCTGATCCAGTTAAAGCTGTCATCAATTTAATCTATGAAAAGCCATCTATTGTTTGGAATGTGGTAATTTTGTACCCCTTGCTCTTGATGTAAAACATATGACAATAATTTTCGTAATTATATTATAATTTCTTATATTTGAAATGCTTGGCACATGTCAAAGTTGATAAACAGAAGAAGTTATTTTAGAAAGGGTATAAGTGATTACATATTATGTACACTTACTTTTCTTTTTATCATCACTTTCTGGTATCTGCAGATACATTTTAATAACATGTGACAGTTGTGTATTTATAGCTTGTTTTTACGGTTAGATATATTTACTTAACGGAAAGAGACTCACAAAGCATTAAACAAATAATATCTTTCGTGCTTCAAAACTGACCACAGTTTTCCAGATGGTTCCCAGTTTAATTGTGCTGCATTTCTTTTTTTGTGAATGCTAACCTGTTATTAAAGGAGGACCTGTATTGTGAATTGTTAGCTCGGTCACTAAGCCAACATTATGCTCAGGAACTGCAGTATGTGTTCCTCTATATTAGAGATGAAAAGTTTTTAAATGGGGTGACTGTTATGACAAGGCCACTAAACTTCACCCCCTTGTGTTATATCTGTCTGTAACATACTTTTCTGTGCCATCTCCATCTCCTCTTTGCCCCATTGTCACATGATGATCCTATGTACCAGAAGAGGAGAGTTATATTAATTTATGGAGATTCACTAAAGAGCAAAATCTTTCAGCTAATCTTCTGATGGGATATTTCCCCCTCAATTGGGCATTGTGTGTAATACCCAGGCAATAAACTTAATTAAGTTGTTGCTATCAATCATGGTACTGCTGGGATATCACTGGAGCTGGGCAGGGTACCTAGAGCAAGATGAGATGACTGTCAATTGGTGCTCACAGCACTCTATTTAAATGTTCCCAGCATGAAATATCTTTGTCATTGTCTCCACGACTTGAACTCATCTGTCCCCAAATGTCACACATGCTTGTGAATAGAGATGAGCAAACCGTTTGGATTTGGTACCATTCACCGAACGGGCATATGTTCACTGAATTGCTTGACAAACAGTTCGACAAACATCCAAACCCCATTCAAATTAATGACAGGCAAAATCAAGGGACTAGAAAACACCTTAAAGGGACCCAAAAGCTACCAAACCAGCTCAAATTATGGACAGACACGAGTAAAAGTGCAATCTATTCCACACAGTTATAATTTTCATCATTGTGCATAATAGATGCATGGGACAAGGCCTGGCCCAGTATTTCAAGCTTCAAGTGTAGGTATGGTACTAAGAGAGCCCTGCTAAATTCAGGAAACAGACAAGAAGGAAACACTAACAAGAGTTTCCACAGTTCAAAAGAATAGGGCCAGATACCACCAAAGTGGCAACAATTGGAGAATGGCACAGCCTGCATGCATGGCACAGGGTCTGGCCTAGCATTTAAAGGTTAAATATTCATTAATAACAGTGTAATGAGTGACAAGTGTAGGCATCATACTCTCATAGTCCTGCTTAATTTAGGAAACAAAGAGACCCCAAAAAGAGTCTCCACATTTAAAAAAATCTGGGCCAGATACCATCAAAGTGGCATCAATTGACCCAGAATAAAAACTGGAGAATGGCGAGATCATTGCAGCACACTGATAAGTACATTGCCTTTTCTGAGCAGTTTGTCACTGTGGTGGAAATGTTCTTGGAGATCTATGACTGGTTCAGTTTGATGAAAGTTAGGCAGTGTACACTTTCAGTAGACAGCCACATCCACTTATCTGTCAGGACACTACCAGCACCACTGAAGACGCGGTATCAGAGAACACTGGCTGCCGGGCATGAAACACCATTACAAAACTTTGTCCAGATATTTCAAATTGCACCCTGGCAATGAGATATGCACTCCAGCTGCTGATAATTAAACTCAGGCTAATGCTTCATTCAGATGGGGCCATCCATTTCAGGTCATTATATGCAAGGGGGCCTCAACGTTTTTCCTAAGGAGACACTCAAAACTCCCTGGTTTGTTGGACCTCTTTGGTTCTGATGTGGTCTCAGTTCCAGACTGGTTGTCACTGTGTCCCATGGAGTACTCCCCAAGCAAAAACGGTTGACAAAGGAAATCCTCCCTGCCAACAAATGATGGATCCTGTTTCGACTCAACTTGGGGATTGTTAGCACTGCTGTGGATAGGCTATTACGTCCTTGAACATTCGAGCAGGGTCCTTAGCATACACTCTTTCATAGACCTGATGTTCTGGATAACTGATCCTAGTAATGTCCCCAAGTCTCATGTAAGACGGGACTTTTTTTATTTTCTGTGCCTTTGCTTTATGGATCTAACTGTTTTTCTTGTTAGTTTGATAATGGGTTATGAAAGGAGACTAACTATGTTCCCATCCCCAAGATGTGTGGGGGTATGTTGGTTCTTGTTAATACATTCGGATAGAAAAGTGGACTCACGCACCATGGTGGTTTATGTTCCCTTTCACTTCTGTGGGTTCTTGGCTGGTCCTAGTACCTGCCTACTTTGAGTAAGCTATATATTGCCCTATCTTTTTGAAGCTATATCTCTTTTCTACTTTAGCTAGATTTTCATTTCCCCCCCCCCCCCTCCGCTTCTCTTTTTTCCCCTCTGTTTTTGTTTGTGTTCATTTTATCCTTTGTCTGGGATGGCACGTTGACTCATGTGGTTAGCACTGCAGCCTTTGCAGCACTGGGGTCCTGAGGTCCTGGGTTCAATTCCCACCAAGGACACTAAGGACAACATCTGCAAGGAGTTTGTATGTTCTCCCCATGTTTGCGTGGGCTTCCTCCAGGTACTCCAGTTTCCTCCCACATTGTAAAGACATACTGATAGGATGTTTAGATTGTGAGCTCCAAGAGAGACAGCATTACTCATGTATGTAAAGTGCTATATAAATTAATAAATATTATATTATATTATTATTATGTCTTCCCTCCAGGTGGAGATTCCCGGCATGGCTCCTACAACACAGTCGAAAATTTGGGTATTAACAATAAATGTCAAAGGTCTGCACAGCCCCAAGAGGCGTTAGATATTTCTAAATCTGTTTTGGAGAAGACATCTTCAGATAGTTTTCCTCCAGGAAACACACTACTGTACTGACAAACCCTATGGGCTCTCTGGTAGGAGGTTTCCTACAACATATCACTCTCCCTCTCTTGACTCTAGGTTCTGGGGACATGTATATTGCTGACTAGTTCACTTCCTTAGGAACTTTTGGAATTTGGTCCAACGAGGAGGGTAGACTGTAAATGTCTAAGGGTAAAATAGTCTCTCAGATATACAGTGCCATGTGAAAGTATTTGGCCCCCTTGAACTTTTCAACCTTTTGCCACATTTCAGGCTTCAAACATAAAGATATAAAATTCTAATTTTTTTTGTGAAGAATCAACAAAACGTGGGACACAATCGTGAAGTGGAAAGAAATTTATTGGATATTTTAAACTTTTTTAATAAATAAAAAATTGAAAAGTGGGGTGTGCAATATTATTCGGCCCCTTTACTTTCAGTGCAGCAAACTCACTCCAGAAGTTCAGTGAGGATCTCTGAATGATCCAATGTTGTCCTAAATGACTGGTAATGATAAATAGAATCCACCTGTGTGTAATCAAGTCTCTGTATAAATGTACCTGCTCTGTGATAGTCTCAGGGTTTTGTTTCAAGTGCAGAGAGCATCATGAAGACCAAGGAACACACCAGGCAGGTCCGAGATATTCTTGTGGCGAAGTTTAAAGCCAGATTTGGATACAAAAATATTTCCCAAGTTTTAAACAACTCAAGAAGCACTGTGCAAGCGATCATATTGAAATGGAAGGAGTATCAGACCACTGCAAATCCACCAAGACCCAGCTAACCCTCTAAACTTTCATCTCGAACAAGGATAAGATTGATCAGAGATGCAGCCAAAAGGCCCATGATCACTCTGGATGAACTGCAGAGATCTACAGTTGAGGAGGGAGAGTCTGTCCATAGGACAACAATCAGTCGTACACTGCAAAAATCTGGCCTTTATGGAAGAGTGGCAAGAAAAAAGTCATTTCTGAAAGATATCCATAAAAAGTTTTGTTTTAAGTTTGCCACAAGCCACCTGGGAGACACACCAAATATGTGGAATAAGGTGCTCTAGTCAGGTTGAAACCATAATCGAACTTTTTGGCCACAATGCAAAACGATGTTTGGCGTAAAAGCAACACAGCTCATCATCCTGAAAATACCATCCCCACAGTCAAACATGGTGGTGGCAGCATCATGGTTTGGGTCTGCTTTTCTTCAGCAGGTACAGGGAAGATGGTTAAAATTGATGGGAAGACGGACAGAGCCAAATACAGGACCATTCTGGAAGAAAACCTGTTGGAGTCTGCAAAAGACCTGAGACTGGGATGGAGATTTATCTTCCAACAAGACAATGATCCCAAACATAAAGCAAAATCTACAATGGAATGGTTCAAAAATAAAAGTATCCAGGTGTTAGAATGGCCAAGTCAAAGTCCAGACCTGAATACAATCAAGAATGTGTGGAAAGAGCTGAAAACTGCTGTTCACAAACGCTCTCCATCCAACCTCACTGAGCTGTTTTGCAAGGAAGAATGGGCAAGAATTTCAGTCTGTCGATGTGTAAAACTGATAGAGACTTACCCCAAGCGACTTGCAGCTGTAATCGCAGCAAAAGGTGGTGCTACAAAGTATTAACTTATTAACTCAAGGGGGCTGAATAATATAGCACACCCCATAGGGATGGGCGAATCTACTCGCTAGGACTCGTTACTCGGCGAGTAGTAAGGGACTCGCAGGACTCGGTACTCTGCGAGTCTCCCAGTGATTACTCGCACGAGTCCAATGCAAATCAATATCAATCCTAGTTTTGTCAGAAACGCTGACAAAACTAGGATTGCCATTGTTTGCATTAGACTCGTGCGAGTAATCACTGGCTACTGTGCCAGTGATAGCAGGGAAACTCGCAGATAACTGCTGTTTCTTTGCGAGCCGAGTCCAGCTGTCTTCTCTGTGCAGCTCCAGGGTCCTAGAGCCCGCCTGCTCACAGACATTATGTAGCAGTGCTGAGATTGTTCTCAGTCTGCTCATTCCCTGTGTACAGACATGAATGTCTGTGCACAGAGATGATGTAGCAGTGCTGAGATTGTTCTCAGTCTGCTCATTCCCTGTGTACAGACATGAATGTCTGTGCACAGAGATGATGTAGCAGAGCTGAGATTGTTCTCAGTCTGCTTATTCCCTGTGCATAGACATCTATATTTATGCACAGGGGATGTAGCAGAGAGGACATCGCGTTTTGGACTGCGTCGGACGGAAGAGGATTTTTTTAATTAAAGATGGAGTCCCTAATGGCTTTTTTTTTTATTTCTAATAAAAAATTTTCCTTGTGTTGTGTTTTTTTTAAAACAATTTAATAGAAATTCATGGCGGTCATGTCTAATATTGGCGTGACCGCCATAAATTTCGGGCTTAGGGCCAGCTGATAATACAAAGCTGGCCCTAACCTCTTTATTACCCAGCGTGCCACCGCTACCAGGGCCGCTGGAAGAGCGGGGTTCAGCGCCAGAGGATGGCGCTTCAATGAACGCGCCATCTTCTGGGGCGGCTGCGGGCTGCAATTTGCAGCGGGGGGTGCCCAGAAAGCTTGGGCATCCCTGCGCTGCGGATTCCAGCCCCCAGCTGCTTAGCTGTACCTGGCTAGACATAGAAATTGCGCGGAGCCCCACGCATTTTTTTTTTATTATTTCATGAATTTCAGAGTCAGAGTCTCAGAGTCAGAATCTCAGAATTTCATGAAATAATTAAAAAAAAATGCGTGGGGCTCCGCGCAATTTCTATGTCTAGCCAGGTACAGCTAAGCAGCTGGGGGCTGGAATCCGCAGCGCAGGGATGCCCAAGCTTTCTGGGCACCCCCCGCTGCAAATTGCAGCCCGCAGCCGCCCCAGAAGATGGCGCGTTCATTGAAGCGCCATCCTCTGGCGCTGAACCCCGCTCTTCCAGCGGCCCTGGTAGCGATGGCACGCTGGGTAATAAAGAGGTTAGGGCCAGCTTTGTATTATCAGCTGGCCCTAAGCCCGAAATTTATGGCGGTCACGCCAATATTAGACATGACCGCCATGAATTTCTATTAAATTGTTTAAAAAAAAACACAACACAAGGAAAATTTTTTATTAGAAATAAAAAAAAAGCCATTAGGGACTCCATCTTTAATTAAAAAAATCCTCTTCCGTCCGACGCAGTCCAAAACGCGATGTCCTCTCTGCTACATCCCCTGTGCATAAATATAAGCAGACTGAGAACAATCTCAGCTCTGCTACATCATCTCTGTGCACAGACATTCATGTCTGTACACAGGGAATGAGCAGACTGAGAACAATCTCAGCTCTGCTACATCATCTCTGTGCACAGACATTCATGTCTGTACACAGGGAATGAGCAGACTGAGAACAATCTCAGCTCTGCTACATCATCTCTGTGCACAGACATTCATGTCTGTACACAGGGAATGAGCAGACTGAGAACAATCTCAGCTCTGCTACTTCATCTCTGTGCACAGACATTCATGTCTGTACACAGGGAATGAGCAGACTGAGAACAATCTCAGCACTGCTACATCAGGCAGCAGGCGGGCTCTAGGACCCTGGAGCTGGGGCAGCCAGAACACAGAGAAGACAGGATCTTATCTGTGCGAGTCAGCGATTACTTACAAAGTAAACTAGCAATGCAAATAAATGACAAAACTAGGATTGCTTCAGGCTGAAGCTTCCGAGACACATCTGCGATTTGTAAATCTCACACTACTCGCTATTACTCGCTTCCCCATTCATTAACATTGGACTCGCAAGACTCGCAACGAGTAGCGAGTCCTGTGCTCGGACTCGCTAGAGTCAAGCGATTCCGAGTAATTTAGGATTCGCCCATCACTAACACCCCACTTTTCAGTTTTTTATTAAAAAAGTTTAAAATATAGAATAAATGTGTTCTACTTCACGATTGTGTCCCACTTGTTGATTCTTTACAAAAAAATTAGAATTATATATCTTTATGTTTGAAGCCTGAAATGTGGCAAAAGGTTGAAAAGTTCAAGGGGGCCAAATACTTTCACAAAGCACTGTACATCTTGGCTTTCATATATCTGCTCAATTCTGGACAATGCTGTTCTCTTCTTCGATACTTTGACATGCTGGAGGAATTTACTGAGGGAAAATTAAAAGTTGGGGACAAGATTAATCATCTCCTTTTACCCTTCCTTGGATATATTTAAAGAACTTCAAATATGTCTAAAGCGGCCGTTAACCTAATCAAACGGTTCCTCTTTGATCATCAACTGATTGATGTCTGGAGATATGTATATCATGCTTATGTCATAAATAGTGAGGGTATGGAAGGCCAGAAAGCACAAATAAAGTTGTACCCAAGTTAACACCATAAAAATAACAATCAGTGATCAGCTCACCTTGTGAGGTTGTGAAAGCCACAACCACTATAAAACTGCCACAGACCCATTTGCAGAGAGATTATTAAAACCATGGAGAAAAAGGGTTCCACTGCGCTGCTAAATGAAGAGAATAGTCATCAGGTAGTGAGGCCACAAATAATGTGATGCGAGACACAGTGAGTGTGATGAGCGGCGACATCACTGAGGTTACCTCAGTTCATACTCGAGGGAAATCTACCCAGCGGTAATCTTTGTAAGGTCACCACTTGTCATGGAAGTTGCAAAGTGCCTGCTCTCCCAGCACATGGGGAATGTATTCTCTGAATATGTCCCCCATATGCTGGGAGAATGAGACTTCGAGGGACCTCCATGGGACTGCGTCAGACCTTCCTGGATTTAAATAGAATAATTTGGTTAGTGAGATTTTGACTCCTGTCTTTATTTGTTCACTAATTCTCTTTTTATGTCTTGCAGGTTCACCATTTTGGAATATGCTGGATTCAGTGGACTATGGCAGAAACCTTGGACTACTGCACAAATTATATTTTAATTTTTTTTTTCGGTTGTGTTATTTCATTTTAATTTTTTCCTTGTTTTTTTCTCAATAAATTGGTGAAAGAAGGAATGGGTTGGGGATTTTTTTTCTAATAAAATAGTTTTTTTCACCGTTATATTTCTCATTCCTGACTTGGATAGTAGTATCTAGTATCTGTTTGGCACCTCAACATTACTAACACCTGGTTTTGATGTCAGTTGACATAACAAAACTGGCATCAACCCTAAATACTATTACCCTGTTTGCCAATATACCAGGGTAGGAAGAGCTGAGGTAAAGTGCGAGTGTTTGCGCATCTAATGCAAGCTCCCTTCTAGGGTGGCTGCTGCCTGCTATTTTTAGGCTGCCTGCTATTTTTAACCATGGTCCTTCCTAGCCTGAGAATACCAGATCCCAGCTGTCTGCTTTACCTTGGTAATTCAAAATAGGAGGGACTCCACTACAATTTTTTTCCCATTATTTACTTATAAATAAATAATTAGCAAAAATAGCATGGGGTGACCTCTGTTTTGGATAACCATCTAAGGTTAAGCTGCCAGCTGCAAGCTTCAGGCTGCAGCGGTCTGTTTTACCCTAGCTTACTATCAATAATAAAGGGGACCCCACATCATGTTTTAAACTTATTTATTTTTGGTCTAACTCTACGGCTAAACACCCTTTAATGCCACATAAAATATGCTAAATGGTGCAAGCTTGCAATATATATAGGGGGGTGGGACATTATATAGCTATTTGACATCTATCTATCTCTTTATCTATCTATCTATCTACTCATATTTCAAGCTATCTAGCTTTTTAGAGTATGTAAAACATCATATAAAAAATTGTGTGTGCCATCCATGTGCATTTTGCGTTAGACGCATTTTTTTTTGCACCCATTGACTAGTACTGACGAGGTACGCAGCATGCTGTGATTTTACCTGTGACACTCCAGGGGTTAATGTGTCACAGTAACATCACAAGGGTTAACTCCCCACACAACACTGGACACTGCACTTGTACCTCTAGGGCACAAGGGGCAGCTCATGTAGCTCCCTGATATATTCTGATCTGAGGAGGAAGTAGTTAGTTGACAGTTGACAGTTCAGTTTAGCGCAAGGAGCACTAGGAGGGGGACCTGTAAATGGGAGCAGTGCTGAGCTCCTGACAGGGACCACTGACTACTCTCAGGCCTGAAACCAGGATCTGAGGAGAGGAGTACAAGAAACAGAGGAACATATCTGGGAGACTGAATTACCTCATAACTCTCCCAGAGGAGCGCATAAGCCGGATACCGGATCCGAATCTGTGACTGAAAAACGCAGCACAGAAAACACCGGGATAGTGGAGGTTATATATCTACACCGTACCTTGGCGGGGTCAGAAGCACACAGAAAGACTCAAGTTGCCTAGCAAAGGGGGTACCTGTGAGGAGAAAGATGGCCAGCAGCCTAGCTAAAGCGGCAGCAGGGTCACACACACAGCGCAGCAGTGGGAAGCTGAGGGCCCGGACAGGGTGGGAGCAACCCGGCGCCGCTACAGACTCTGTGGACAGTACTGGCTGAACAACAACTCCAGTAAAGCCTTGGAAAATTTCAAAACAGTGAGTGTGTGTGATCCTTGTGATCAAACCCTGCGTACCCTCACAAACTACCATCATCTCTACTACTACCCCTATCCTACAACATCCATAGCACTATCTATAGACTATTACTACCACTGCCCCGGGGAATCAAGCTCTACCCGCGGAGAGCCATTACGTCTCCAGCTGCCATACATCATCCCCGGAGGTTCTGCAGCAGCAGTTGTCCCTTGACTGACCACAACCCGTGGGTGGCATCACGACAAACTCCCCTGTAAATATCCCCCCATATATCGCGGAACCCGGGACACGGTCCGGACCAAGACCGCCATGATATCCCCAGCAGTTCCCCGGTCCTGTACTGAGTACGCCATCCCAGTGGGCTCCACATACAGTTGTGGCCAAAAGTATTGACACCCCTGCAATTCTGTCAGGTAATACTCAGTTTCTTCCTGAAAATGATTGCAATCACAAATTCTTTGGTATTATTATCTTCATTTAATTTGTCTTCAATGAAAAAACACAAAAGAGAATGAAGCAAAAAGCAAAACATTGATCATTTTGCACAAAACTCCAAAAATGGACCAGACAAAAGTATTGGCACCCTCAGCCTAATACTTTGTTGCACATCCTTTAGCCAAAATAACTGCAATCAACCGCTTCTGGTAACCATCAATGAGTTTCTCACAATTGCTCTGCTGGAATTTTAGACCATTCTTCTTTGGCAAACTGCTCCAGGTCCCTGATATTTGAAGGGTGCCTTCTCCAAACTGTCATTTTTAGATCTCTCCACAGGTGTTCTATGGGATTCAGGTCTGGACTCCTTGCTGGCCACCTTAGAAGTCTCCAGTGCTTTCTCTCAAACCATTTTCTAGTGCTTTTTGAAGTGTGTTTTGGGTCATTGTCCTGCTTGAAGACCTATGACCTCTGAGGGAGACCCAGCTTTCTCACACTGGGCACTACATTATGCTGCAAAATTTGTTGGCAGTCTTCAGACTTCATAGCACATGGTCAAGCAGTCCAGTGCCAGAGGCAGCAAAGCAACCCCAAAATATCAGGGAACCTCCGCCATATTTGACTGTAGGGACCGTGTTCTTTTCTTTGAATGCCACTTTTTTTCTCCTGTAAACTCTATATTGATGCCTTTGCCCAAAAAGCTCTACTTTTGTCTCATCTGACCAGAGAACATTCTTCCAAAATGTTTTTAGGCTTTCTCAGGTAAGTTTTGGCAAACTCCAGCCTGCCTATTTTATTGTCTCGGGGTAAGAAGTGGGGTCTTCCTGGGTATCCTACCATACAGTCCCTTTTCATTCAGACGCCGACGGATAGTACGGGTTGACACTGTTGTACCCTCGGACTGCAGGGCAGCTTGAACTTGTTTGGATGTTAGTCGAGGTTTTTTATCCACCATCCGCACAGTCTTGCGTTGAAATCTCTCGTCAATTATTGTTTTCCATCCACATCTAGGGAGGTTAGCCACAGTGCCATGGGCTTTAAACTTCTTGATGGCACTGCAAACAGTAGACACAGAAACATTCAGGTCTTTGGAGATGGACTTGTAGCCTTGAGATTGCTCATGCTTCCTCAATATTGGGTTTCTCAAGTCCTCAAGACAGTTCTTTGGTCTTCTTTCTTTTCTCCATGCTCAATGTGGTACACACAAGGACACAGGACAGAGGTTGAGTCCACTTTAATCCATATCAACAGGCTGCAAGTGTGATTTAGTTATTGCCAACACCTGTTAGGTGCCACAGGTAATTTACAGGTGCTGTTAATTATACAAATTAGAGAAGCATCACATGATTTTTCTAACAGTGCCAATACTTTTGTCCACCCCTTTTTTATGTTTGATGTGGAATTATATCCAATTTGGCTTTAGGACAATTCTTTTTGTGTTTTTTTTCATTGAAGACAAATTAAATGAAGATAATAATAGCAAAGAATTTGTGATTGCAATCATCTTCAGGAAGAAACTGAGTGTTATCTGACAGAATTGCTGGGTGTCAATGCTTTTGGCCACAACTGTACTTGCATGCCAAATTTTGACCAGGAAATGTAGCAGATATGCTTGGACCTATTGGTTAACGTTGTTGCGAGTTTTTTCTCGCATTGGACTGGCAGATTTTATACACAGATGTGACCGAACTCATGCTGAAAGCAATCAAAAAATATTTTGTACCCCAAAATGTTCGGGTCAAGTTATGGGGATGGGCGGGTTTTCTTTTTTTTTTCCAAATTAATTTTGTACACACAGTATACCAAAACATTGTGCTTTCAAGCCAATGCAAGCAGATCAAACACTGCATGCGGCTCACACTGGGCCAAGCACCAACTGTAACCAACCACCGATGCTCGCTCCAGTGCTTTGCAAATATAAAGCACTTTAAATTCGAACAGGTTTTCTCTACACCGGGATGTTCGGAAACATGAACTGAACCAAGCTTTGTAAGGTTCACTCATTTCTAATGGCCAATTCACACACACCAACTTATCTGTCCAACTTCTGAACAACTTACTGGTTGCAGTGAAATCATGGACACATCGCTCCATTTTGTGGCTGTGTACAAATGGAATAATGTGTCCATGATTTCACTGCAACCAGTAAGTTGTTCAGAAGTTGGACAGATAAGTTGGTGTGTGTAAAGTAGCCATAAATGTTTGTGGTAAAATGATTATTTTCAATATGACGCCCTAATATTTTCAAATTCTGGGAAGTATCTATAGTTTCAAAATACTCACTACACTCTGGATAAAATTCTTCAGGAATCTAGTTTCCAAAATGGGGTGACTTGTTGGGGGTTTCTACTATTTAGGTATCATATGACATGGTGCTCACAAACTCAGTTTGGTGTTAAATCAAAATTTTGGTAAAAAAAAAAAATATCAGTATGATGACCTATTGTTATCAAATTCTGTGAAGTACCTGTAGGTTTAAAATGTTCAATACACCACTGGATAAATTCTTTGAGGGATCTAGCTTTTTAAATGGAGTAACTTGTGGAGAGTTTCTGTTGTTCAGGTACTTTAGGGGCTCTGCAAATGCAATATGCTGCCCGTAATCTATTTCAGTCAGATTTGTATCTCAAAATTCAAATAGCGCTCCTTTCCTTCCCTTCTGATCCCTGACAATTGTCCAAACAAAAGCTTCTGACCACATGTGGTGTATTGGCGTGTTCAGAAGAAATTGGGTAACAAATTTTAGCATTCAATGTGTCATGCTATCACTTGTAAAAGTGAATAAATTGGGGCTAAAGTAACATTTTTAGGTAAAATGTAAATTAATTTAATTTTTTCCACCTTGTATTCATTGCTGTTAAGTACCGGAAGAGTTATTAAACTTACTGAATGTGTTTTTTAGTAGTTTGAGGTGTGCAGTTTTCTAAATTTTGTCACTTTTGGGTATATTCTGTCACATAGGTCCCTCAAAGTCACTTCAAATGTGATGTGGTCCCTAAAAACGTTTTGTAAATTTTGTTGGAAAATTTAGAAATTGGTGATAAACTTTTAATCCTTCTAAGGCCGGCTTCACATCACAAATTTCTGGATCCGGGGCTGTTCGGTGTGAATCAGACAGCCCCAGATCCCATTTGGCCCCAATTATATCCCATTGGGGCCGGATGTGGCCGGATGGCAGTGATTTGCCATCCGGTTTTGTGCTGTCCGGGAGAATCGGGCAGATTTTGCTTTTTTGTCTCCGACACGAAAATCGGAGCTTGCAACATTTTTTGTGTCCGTGGCAAAAATCGGACAAAAACTGATCCTCTCTCCAGCCACTCTACTGAAATTTAAGCACTTGGACAGCGACAGCTGCTAATTCAGGCAGAAAACAGGATCGGAGGGCATATTTTCCCTCCGGTTCTGTTTTGTCCGCCGCTGTCAGGTTCTGTGCGGTGCTTCCTGCAAAACACCAGATAGAACCTGACAGCAAATAAACGTGGTGTGAAGCTAGCCTAACTGTATAACAAAAAAACTAAGTTATAATAGCAAACATGTGGGAAATGTTTCTTTATTAACTAGTTTGTGAGACATAATGTGGCGCCCCATCATGTAGGTGCCACAAAAAGGGGTACTACACCCATAAAAGCTGTGTAGTCACTCCACTGCAAGTGAACTTATGAACAGTAGGTAGAACTCTAAACCCACACCCCACACTAGCCCCAAGGGGGAAAAATGAGGTCTTTTGCCAGTCTGTCTTGGACAGTGGCCTTCGGGTTGGAGAGATAGATAGATCCAGGTAGGGAGCGTGCGGCACAAAGGTCACCTCAGCTGAGGGACCCAGGAAAGAAAAGTACAGATCCCAGACACAGGAAAGAAAGGAGTAAGAAGCTCGGGCGGGAGTTCACTCAAAGTAAGAAACCAGGTACCAGAGCCCGAACCTGTAGGAACCTTCACGGCCTGCATAAAATCCAGATACAGCCCTGATCCCTAAGCACCCATTAGAGGGGAACCAGATGCTGCTGGCGAGCCGCTGTGCATGAAAGGCCACAGAGTCCCGGGAGCTGCAGTGTTCAACAGAAGGTTCACCCGACGGGAGCAAAAGGGAGGTAAAGAGAGACAGCAGGAGGTCAGACTTAATCTTTATGAAGTCAGGCTTCACCCCACTACTGGAAGCAAGGGAACAGTAGGAACAAGAAAGGCATATACGAGGGTCCCGTCTACCTACCAAGGTCTACTTGCAGCCACCCGTAACCATTTGTCTGATAACATCATACTGCACTATGAACTGTAATAACTGCTGAGTTCCAGTAAAATACCCGGTGAAGTGACTTTCGACTCTGCTGCCTCTTTCTTTGCACAAACTGATTCCTTCCACAGAATTGCTGCCCCTGCGGTCTAATCCTGCCTGCGGAGGACTACACCATCATTGCCGCAATACCATCGACCACCGGAGGACTGTGGCGGCACTGGTGAACATCACCAGGTACTGCAGGTGGCGTCACGACAAACTATAAACTTGTACATAATCCTTGTAAATAATTCCCCTTTTCAAGAGCAAAGCCCCCAGGATACGGGACCAGGTGCGGCCGCCATTCCCCGTGACACAATTAACCCTTTTGCCGCCTGATACCTGAGTACCCCACACCCTGGGGCGCAACAAGAACCAAGAACTCTGGCTTACCGGCAAATTAGAAAATTGCTACATTTTCAAAAACATAACCAAATTTCTGATATTTTCACAAGTGATTGCAAAAAGTATTTTGTCTTTAATATTTCACTAACATAAAGTACAATGTGTCACTGAAAACAATCTCAGAATTACTGAAATCTATTGAAACGTTCCTGAGTCATAACCTCATGAAGTTACACTGTTCAGAATTGCAAAAAATAGCCCTGCAATTAAGGTGAAAATATGTTGGGTGATGAGGGGGTTAATGCTACCCATGCTTACTGGCCTCAGTGTAAAAACAAATAAAGTAACAAACATAAATTGGCCATTAATGTGGGGATGATGAGACTGCTGCAATGATTTTCTGTATATCAGTTGAATCTTGGATTTCTATCACAGAATGAGACTATCAATTTCATTCTCAATATGACAATGAGCACTGAAGTAGTAAATCACAATCATATTAGACTTTCATCTATCCCTATGCTGAGTGCTCTGAACACTCCTATCCCTGCACAGTACATGCACAAATGGCATTCCTTAACTGACCCCTATGTTGTTTTATGTAGCCTGCAATAGCTCACCTGATTGGCTTCTACATCATGTGACTGGACAGCTGCAGGGCATTATGGGGAAGCAGCAAATGTAAAATGACATTTTTTGTTGTGCTGATCCTCATGAGCTGCAATGCATATTGTTCAAATTTAAATTGGGACCACAGATTTCTGGCAATTTGATTCTATTTTGATCTTCAACGGAAAGATCCACTCATGTTTAGTAATAGCATCCTCATCACCATTCCCCCTAATCCCCGACACTGAGGGTCCAGGGCACATAACCGGGAACCCAACCACCCGTGATTCCCCGTCACAGCCATCAACCCATCGCGGTGTCCGAGTACCCCTCTCCCTGTGCTCATCATGTTCTGGTGTCTGTGAACAGGATTGAACCAGCCTGGTAATACCAGGTAAAGTGTGCCTAAAGACTTTATTGACTGCTTGTGTATATTGTAAAACGGGCCGCCTCAGAATTTCAATTGCGTCACCAAAGCAAGAAAAAAGAGCGTGAAGATAAGCTCGCCCCTCCACTCTGCCGAGGAGTGACAAAGTGTAGTGGCGGGCTTCGGAAAGGCCCGAAAGACATGCCTACAGGATCTTCGTGGTGTGTGGGCCTAAAGATGTAAAAAGACTATGTGCTGGCCCAGGGGTGGATTTCGGCCCCTTACTGCAGATGGGCTAAGTAAGAGGTGCCAAAGTGTCTCCCCGCTCCCCTTGCTATCAAACAACCAAGGGGACAGGTTTGAGAACCAAACCGTAGGATCCAGCGAACGTTGAGCCTGGAAAAGAGGAGGCCGCCGAATCTGAAAACCTGTTCCGATTCTCAGGGGATCTCGACCTGATTGTAGAGTAATGTGAGAAAGAGAGCTCTACCAGCCAGGCGAGTTCCAAGGAGGAGGACCGAGAGGAAGGATCAGCCGGCGGTGCAGAAGTGTCCAGGCCCCGCGAGCTATAGTGGGCTGATCACCTGAAACAACAACAAGACCGGGTCGGTATGGAGATGAAGCGATTTGAATACCAGTCTCCAGCCCGCACTCCTGGGAACCCGTTGAGAGGCACACAGTTCCAGGATGACCCGAAAGGCAACATCATAACCTATGAACGCCATACAGGACCCCAGGGTGGAATGCGATCCGGGTTAGCAGAAGTGTGGAGTGAAAAAATAATCCAGGTAAAATCTGGTACACAATAGTAAAGAGGGTGGAATGGGCGAAAGGAGCTGTGCAGGGAGAGTAAAATCTTTGCCAACCGGTGACCCATGGGCCAGGAGGCCCACAGTACTTATAGCCAAAAGAGACCCCTGCAGTACCAAGGACTCCTAAGCCGTAGCACCAATGGTTAATGGTTTGTTGTGTATTGTGACTTTAGCAGCCTACAGAGTCTGGTTTTAACACCCGAGGACGGGTGTATTTCACCAAGGGAGTGTGTGGCGCCTCCTATGTCTAGGCAACACAGGGAGGTACTGCACCCCAAATAGAAGGTGTATTGCCTCCATAGCTAAGGGTTTGGGATTGTGCTTATGGAGTTTGTATTAGCATCCAACACTAGGCCACCTTAGAATAGGGGGGCTGATATACAGTAAGTCCCAGGGGGTGGAGCCTAGGCTAGAGTGGAAAAACCAGGAAGTAGAGTTTTTTCAGTCAGACAAGTCTGGGAAGGCAGTCAGCTAGGACGTGCCTGACAGCTGAGTGACAGAGGGATCACCCACCTCCAGGAGGGTGACCCGAGACAGAAGGGGATGAACCAGCCCTGGTTGGAGCCAGCTGGTTAAGTCTGGGGAAACACAGAAGCCTAGATGGTCAGCGGTTCATCCCTCACCGTAAACCGACGATCCGTGGGCCGTTAAAAACTGAGTAGCCGTAGGCACCTCAAGACGGTACCTCACTCCTCAGGCTTATAATCGGTCCAAGACTACAAAGGTGACGGCCCGGATTCCGGTGGGGGAGAGTGTGCGTTCCTTTTGCTCCAGTCCGTATTGGTCAAGGACAATCCGTACCTAACCGTACAAGACCAGGGGACTGGCGAGAGAGCTCTGCAAAGGTGGTTAAGGACAGAGAGAAAGAAAAACTTAGGCCCCAAAAGATATAAAGAGAGGAACATCTTCAGACTCCATAGGGGCTTCCTGAACCCGCAGCTACGTCCCAGTTCTTCCAGACTGTACAGTTTACTGTATGACATCTGCTGGTACCAGTAAAAGGACGTTGAAGCTGAAACGGTGTCTGTCTTCCTTCCCGCAGGTGCCCGGAGGGCCTCAGAATCATCAGAGGGGTAAGAACAACTACTCCCCTCATCCACCCTCGCTGCCCTAAGGTAAACTCCACCTGTGGGGAGCTGTACTACACTAAGCTGCATCCCATCACCTCAGCGGCTGGCCTGCAGCGCTGATATCATTGTTACCAAGATCCACAGGTGGCGTCACGGACTATTAATCCTTGTAAATATTTGCCCCACCGAACAAATGACAGCCAGGGCACGTAAACGGGAACCCGACCACCCATGATTCCCCATCACAGCCATCAACCCATCCCTGTGTCCGAGTACCCCTCTCCCTGTGCTCATCATCTACAATTGTTTTTCTTGGCTTCAGAGGATTAAAATCCTATTTAATTTGTTATTATAATATTTAATCATTCTTATAGCACAATTAATTTGATAGAGCTTTACATACATCAGCAACAATATCCCTATTGGGATTCACAATCTAAATTCCCTATCAGTATATCTATGGAGTGTGGGTGCAAACCAGAGAACCCAGCAGAAGCCCACACAAACACAGGGAGAACATACAAACTCCTTGCAGATGATGACCTTAGTGAGATTTGAATCCAAGACCCTAACGTTGCAAGACTGCAGTCAGGGCTGCCATCAGGGCATGACTGCTTTGACTGCTGTGAGGGGCCCAGAGGACATTGACAGGATAGGGTGCTCATAGAAGAGGAGAGGGGGCAGGCCTCAATCTCCTCCAGGCCATGACCCCTTACCTCTTGAGTTGGCCCCCTCTCCTGTAGTTCACTACTGCAGCCCACAGCCACTAAAGCAAAGGGGGCACAGCTGAGAGACTGACAACTTCAATGACGTCAGGCTTGGCCAGGTTTGTACTGCGCATGCTCCCAATACGCTGACATGTGCTGTACAAACCGGAAGTCATCGCAAAGCGTGCCAGTAGGATTTGAATGCAGGAGCTGTTGCTGATGAATATGATGTGTATCCAGTGTCTGTGTGTCTGCCTATGTGTCAGTGTGTTTCTCTGTCTGTATATCTGTCTGTCTATGTGGCTGTCTGTCTGCCTCTACACAGCACTATACTGTATATACAGGTCCACACTACATCCTGTATTACAGTATGTCTGTCTATATTGTATGTGTATACTGTGGACCTGTACATACAGTATAGTGCTATGTATACAAGATATAGTGCCAGCAGTGTCTAATGTGTATATAATTGGCATCCTCTAATGTGCATACAGCCAGAAGTCTCTAATGTGTATATGGCAGGCAGTTTCTGTGTATGCAGTTGGCAGTCTCTAATGTGAATATGGCGGGCAGTATCTAATTTACATACTACCGGAAGTCTCTATTGTGCATATGGCTGGCAGCTGTCTTCATTGATTATATGAACATACAAGAAAAAGACATCTAATATACTAATTGCCTAAGCCAGCTTCCGTCCGTTTCTGCTCGAAATGACGTCAGATCCGGACAGAAGCTGGCTGTACACCCACTAAGGGTGTACCAAGATGGCCGACCGTTAGCGAGAGCGGGGCTAATACAGCCCCACTCTTCCTATTGGTACTCTAGGTGGCCCGAGGGAGGGGGTGCTGTCAGAGACTAGCACCGCCGCCCCTGCAGCTACGGGTGAGCGGGTGAGTTCCGGGGGGGGGGTGCTGTCAGTGCCCCGCTGCCCCCCTGCTGCAGCCACGGGTGAGTGAGTGAGTTCCGGAGGTCGGGGGTGCTGGCAGAGCCCAGGTCTTACCCGCCCATTGCTGCTGGCGCCATGACAGGAATATGACGCCGCCCCCTTCTCCTAGGACTAGGGTTAGGGTTAGGGCTAGGGTGCACAGGGCAAAACCAAGATGGCGGCCGGGAACTCTAGCGACATTTTCCAGCTGCTATCTTGGTTTGACTATGTACGGGGCGGCGACATGGAAGTAAGTATGTCGCCGCCACTCTGTTTCCCCACCCCGGCCTCCTCTGACCATTCTGCCCCCCCCTCCTGACCTGCGCTCACCACTCTGCCCTCCCCAGCCTACGCTCACCACTCTGCCCACACCCCACCCCGGCCTCCGCTGACCACTCTGCCCCCCCTGGCCTCCGCTGACCACTCTGTTCCCCCGGCCTCCACTGACAACTCTGGCCCTCCGTCATACGCTGACCACTGAGCCACCGTACAGTGCAGACCACTGAACCAATGTACAGTGCAGACCACTGAGCCACCGTACAGTGCTGACCACTGAGCCAACGTATAGTGCTAACCACTGAGCCACCATATACACTGCTAACCACTGAGCCACCTTATACAGTGCCAACCAATGACCCACCATACTCTGCTAACCAATGAGCCTTCATAAAGAGTTAAGCACTCTGCCTCCATATAGTGCTAACCACTGAGCGGCCATATACTGTGCTAACCACTGAGCCACCATACTTTGCTAAACACTAAGCCACCGCGCAGTCCTAACCAAGGAGCCCCTGCGCTGTGCTAACCACTGAGCCCCCGCGCTGTGCTAACCACTGAGCCACCGCGCTGTGCTAACCACTGAGCCACCGCGCTGTGCTAACCACTGAGCCACCGTACAGTGCAGATCACTAAACCACCACACAGTGCTGACCACTGAGCCACCATGTACACAGCTAACCACAGCTAACCACTGAGCCACTGTACTGTGCTAACCACTGAGCCACTGTACAGTGCTAACCACTGAGCCACCATACAGTGCTAACCACTGAGCCACCATACAGTGCTGACCACTGAGCCACCATGCAGTGCTGACCACTGAGCCACCATACAGTGCTGACCACTGAGCCACCGTACAGTGCTGACCACTGAGCCACCATGTACAGTGCTAACCACTGAGCCACTGTACAGTGCTAACCACTGAGCCACCGTACAGTGCTAACCACTGAGCCACCGTACAGTGCTAACCACTGAGCCATCGTACAGTGCTAACCACTGAGCCACCCCGCTTTGCTAACCACTGAGCCACCGCGCTGTGCTAACCACTGAGCCACCGCGCTGTGCTAACCACTGAGCCACCGTACAGTGCAGACCACTGAGCCACCGTACAGTGCAGACCACTGAGCCACCCTACAGTGCTGACCACTGAGCCACCGTACAGTGCTGACCACTGAGCCACCGTACAGTGCTGACCACTGAGCCACCGTACAGTGCTGACCACTGAGCCACCGTACAGTGCTGACCACTGAGCCACCATACAGTGCTGACCACTGAGCCACCATACAATGCTGACCACTGAGCCACCATATACACTGCTAACCACTGAGCCACCGTACTGTGCTAACCACTGAGCCACTGTACAGTGCTAACCACTGAGCCACCGTACAGTGCTAACCACTGAGCCACCGTACAGTGCTAACCACTGAGCCACCGTACAGTGCTGACCACTGAGCCACCGTATAGTGCTGACCACTGAGCCACCGTACAGTGCTGATCACTGAGCCACCGTACAGTGCTGATCACTGAGCCACCGTACAGTTCTATCCACTGAGCCACCGTACAGTGCTAACCACTGAGCCACCATATACACTGCTAACCACTGAACCACCATACTGTGCTAACCACTAAGCCACCGTACAGTGCTGACCACTGAGCTACCGTACAGTGCTGACCACTGAGCCACTATACAGTGCTGACCACTTAGCCACCATACAGTGCTGACCACTGAGCCACCATACAGTGCTGACCACTGAACCACCGTACAATGCTGACCACTGAGCCACCATATACACTGCTAACCACTGAGCCACCGTACTGTGCTAACCACTGAGCCACTGTACAGTGCTAACCACTGAGCCACCGTACAGTGCTAACCACTGAGCCACTGTACAGTGCTAACCACTGAGCCACCGTACAGTGCTAACCACTGAGCCACCGTACAGTGCTAACCACTGAGCCACCGCGCTTTGCTAACCACTGAGCCACCGCGCTGTGCTAACCTCTGAGCCACCGCGCTGTGCTAACCACTGAGCCACTGTACAGTGCTGACCACTGAGCCACCATACAGTGCTGACCACTGAGCCACCGTACAGTGCTGACCACTGAGCCACCGTACAGTGCTGACCACTGAGCCACCGTACAGTGCTATCCACTGAGCCACCATACAGTGCTGATCACTGAGCCACCGTACAGTGCTGACCACTGAGCCACGGTACAGTGCTAACCACTGAGCCACCGTACTGTGCTAACCACTGAGCCACCATATACACTGCTAACCACTGAACCACCATACTGTGCTAACCACTAAGCCACCGTACAGTGCTAACCACTAAGCCACCGTACAGTGCTGACCACTGAGCCACCATACAGTGCTGACCACTGAGCCACCATACAGTGCTGACCACTGAGCCACCATACAATGCTGACCACTGAGTCACCGTACTGTGCTAACCACTGAGCCACCATACAGTGCTGACCACTGAGCCACCATACAATGCTGACCACTGAGCCACCATATACACTGCTAACCACTGAGCCACCGTACTGTGCTAACCACTGAGCCACTGTACAGTACTAACCACTGAGCCACCGTACAGCGCTAACCACTGAGCCACCGTACAGTGCAACCACTGAGCCACCGTACACTGCTAACCACTGAGCCACCGTACACTGCTAACCACTGAGCCACTGTACAGTGCTAAGCACTGAGCCACCGTACAGTGCTAACCACTGAGCCACCGTACACTGCTAACCACTGAGCCACTGTACAGTGCTAAGCACTGAGCCACCGTACAGTGCTAACCACTGAGCCACCATACAGTGCTAACCACTGAGCCACCATATGCACTGCTAACCACTGAGCCACTATAAATTGCTAACCACTGACTCACCGTATACAATGTTAAACACTCAGCCACCATAGAGTCCTAATCACTCAGCCACCTTATACTGTGCTAACCACTGAGCCATCTTATACAGTGCCAACCACTGAGCCACCATACTGTGCTAACCACTGAGCCACCATATACAGTGCCAACCACTGAGGCACCATACAGTGCTAATCGCCGAGTCAACGTATACAGTGCTAACCACTGAGTCACATTACTACTCTAATTATTGAGCCACCAAATACAGTGCCAATCACTTAGCCACCATAGAGTGCTAACCACTCAGTCACCGTATACAGTGCTAATCACTGAGCCACATTACTGCTCTAATTATTGAGCCACCATATACAGTGCCAACCACTGAGCCACCATAGAGTGCTAACCACTGAGGCTCTGTATACAGTGCTAACTATTGAGCCAGCGTATACTGTGCTAACCAGTTAGCCCCTGTATACTCTTCTAACCGCTCAGCCACCGTATACTCTGCTAACCACTGAGCCACTGTAAAGTCTGCTAACCACTGAGCCCCCATATACTCTGCTAACCACTCAGCCGCTGAAAACTCTGTTAACCACTGAGTCGCCATATACTCTGCTAAGCACTCTGCTGTGGGGAGGAGAGGGCCGGGGAACAGCGGCTGGGTGCGGCCTGGAAGCCGCCCCCTACTGTCCGCACCCGGCCGCTGTTCCACGGCCCCCTCCTGCCCGCACCTGCCTGCTGTCTCCTCCTGGACTCCGGCACCGCTGCATACTGGCACCGCTGCACACCGCTACTGCTGTATGTACTCTATCTATTATAATAAAAGCCCTAAGCCAACTTCCGTCACTATGTAACGGTATTGCTACGTCACATCCAAGACAGAAGCTGCCTGTACACCCGTCGCGGGTGATCCAAGATGGCCGACCTTTGGCGGTAGCGGGGTTTTCAAAGCCCCACTACCACCATTGGAGGCCTCTGCTGTGCCTCACAATCACACTCCTCACCACATCCCCCTCTCTTTATGCACCTCCCCACACACGTGATCCCCTGGCCACTTCACATACACCCGCCCCCCTCTCTGTACAGTCTCACACTTATACCCCCATGTACTCTCACGCCGATATCTATACTCACCGCCACCCGTCCGCTAACACACCGCCAGCATCCGATCGTTTCCTGCACGCCGCCACCGACATCTAATCTTCTCCGCCGACATCCCATCTTTTTCTCTGCGACGCCGACGCCATGTTGGATCTGCCCCTTCTGGCGACATCCATCCTCAACGATGATTTCTCACGAGACTACCCGCCTGCCATGTTGGATCTCGCGAGATCCAAGATGGTGGCTGGGAAGTCTCGCGACACTTCCCGCCAACCATGTTGGATCGCACCACATCCAAGTTGGCGTTCTGGAAGTCTAGCAAGACTTTCCGGATGCCATCTTGGATGTGGCGCAATCCAACCCTCCCGATGCGATAGCATCAGGCCTTAATCTAGTGGCATATATAAGAACTGCAGTCTGATAACCTATGGTTGTTTTTGACCACATACCTTTATGATTAAGCATTCTTATAATTGATCCTTAAACTCTGGGCACCTATATATTACCTAATGAACAATTATATTGTAACTAGATGGCGGCCCGATTCTAAAGAATCGGGTAGTCTAGAATTAATATACCGTACTTTCTATCAGACCTGATCTTACGTGCGGCATCAGCAGCTTTTAGTTGTGTGTCATTAGTATACATAACAGTGTCCAGGGTCTTGCATATGTCCTCTGTACTTTTGTTAGCACGCTGTTTGCGTTTACGTGCGGCATCGGCGGCTTTTCGCTCTGCGTCATTAGTATACTTTCTATCACACCTGATATTACGTGCGGCATCAGCAGCTTTTGGCTGTATGTCATTAGTATACTTGCTATTAGAGCTCATGTTGGCAAAGGTAAAGAGCTTTAAGCGTGATAGTGGCAAACAACAGGTTAATAAGATGCAGCGTCAGGTAGTAGGAAAATAGCCAGTTAATAATAGGCAATAGTTGTTTGCAGGAATGCAGATATTAATAATAGGCAGTTTATATTGCAGAGAAATTGCTCAGCAATAATAGACAATGTCCTAATGTGGCAAATAATAGAGCAATATACCCAGTGTGCAGAGAAGAGGTTAATAAACGGCAGTCTCTCAGTATAACAGTCAGTGAACAATAGGCAGTGTATATAGAGAAAACACCAAACAGAAGTTCAATATTGGTGTGAAAATGTCACTGAACCACTTCGCAACGAAATATATATAGTGTAGGTAAATAGTCTTAGCTCTTTTTTGACTAAATTAGGCAGCAGCTTGCAGTGCGACGTCACTGGGACCGCCTCCACGCAGTAGAAACTGTGTCTGAGGTAAAAAATCAAAATGCGCACCTTAAAATGGCAGGCGGAGTGTGTCGCAGTGCGGCGCGATTCTGATTGATCGCTCGCGGCAGGCGCCGACCAATCAGAAGCGCGCCGCGAGAAACGGCGCCATGTTTTGAATCTGATGTTACAAAATAGATTTTAAAGATGGCGCCGGCAGCTGCGAGCGACCAATCAGAATAGCGGAGCGGGGCACGGAGCGGGCGCGTGTTAGCCAGGAGCCGAAGTCGGCTCCAGGCTAGCTCGCGCCGGCGGAGCAAGCGCGAGGTAGCCGGGAGCCGAGGTCGGGTCCCAGCAACGTCGCACCGGCGAAGCGAGCCGGGGATCTCCGTGCCGGGCAGATCCGCGGCTCAGCTCCGGGGAGCCGCGAGCCAGCTGGGATTTGCCCGGTACCGCCGCCGCAATTCTTGCGAGCGACCAATCAGATTCAAGCAGCGGCAAAGCGCCATCTTTAAAAAGCTAAGAAGTGAAAAAAAAAATGTAAAAGATGGCGCACATTTGAAATACAAAGTTCCCGCTGGATTTCAAATATGGCGCAGTGCCCCGCCCCACTCTTCTCATTGGTCGCTCGTGCCTAGCGCCAACCAATGAGAAGAGCGCCGCCATCTTTTACATTTTTTATTGTTTTTTAACATTCTTAGATTTTGAAACATGGCGCCGTGCCGCCGCTTGAATCTGATTGGTCGCTCGCAAGCGAGTGACCAATCAGAGTTGCGGCGCCACTGCCGGGCAAATCCCGGCTGCCGTGCAGCTCCTCGTAGCTGAGCCGCGGATATGCCCGGCACCGAGATCCCCGTCGCGAGGAAGTTGGGAGCCGAGCTCCGGCTACCTCGCGTTTGCTCCGTGCCCCGCTATTCTGATTGGTCGCTCGCGGCTGCCGGCGACCAATCAGAATAGAGGCGGGCGCTATGCCGCCATATTTGAAATACACTAAGTACAGTGTATTTGAAGCATGGCGCCATAGAGCCGCGTTCAGCGTGCCGACCAATCAGAATAGCGGCGCGCTGTATGGCGCCATCCTTCAAATACACTGTACTCAGTGTATTTCAAATATGGCGGCATAGCGCGCGGCGTTATTCTGATTGGTTGGCGCCTTCAGCGCGCCGACCAATCAGAATAGCGGCGGGTTCTATGCTGCCATATTTAAAATACACTGAGTACAGTGTATTTGAAGTAAGGCGCCATACAGCGCGCCGCTATTCTGATTGGTCGCCGTGTTCAGCGCGCCCACCAATCAGAATAGCGGGGGACGCTATGCCGCCATATTTGAAATACACTGAGTACAGTGTATTTGAAGGATGGCGCCATACAGCACTCCGCTATTCTGATTGGTCGGCGCGCTGAACGCGGCGACCAATCAGAATAGCGCCGCATTCTATGGCGCCATACTTCAAATACACTGTACTCAGTGTATTTCAAATATGGCGGCATAGCGCGCGCCGCTATTCTGATTGGTTGGCGCGCTGAAGGCGCCGACCAATCAGAATAGAGGCGGGCGCTATGCCGCCATATTTGAAATAAACTGAGCACAGTGTATTTGAAGTATGGCGCCATAGAGCGCGGCGCTATCCTGATTGGTCGCCGCATTCAGCGGGCCGACCAATGAGAATAGCGGCGCGCTGTATGGCGGCATCCTTCAATTACACTGTACTCAGTGTATTTCAAATATGGCGGCATAGCGCGCGCCGCTATTCTGATTGGTCGGCGCGCTGAAGGCGCCGACCAATCAGAATAGCGGCGCGATCAATGCCGCCATATTTGAAATACACTCAGTACAGTGTATTTGAAGGATGGCGCCATACAGCGCGCAGCTATTCTGATTGGTCGGCGCACTGAGGGCGCCGACCAATCAGAATAGAGGCGGGCGCTATGCCGCCATATTTGAAATACACTGAGTACAGTGTATTTGAAGTATGGCGCCATAGAGCGTGGCGCTATTCTGATTGGTCGCCGCCTTCAGCGCGCCGACCAATCAGAATAGTGGCGCGCTGTATGGCGCCATCCTTCAAATACACTGTACACTTCAAAGATGGCGGCATAGCGCCCGCCGCTATTCTGATTGGTCGGCGTGCTGAAGGCGCCGACCAATCAGAATAGCGGCGTGCTGTATGGCGCCATCCTTAAAATACACTGTACTCAGCGTGCTATTCTGATTGGTCGGCGCCTTCAGCGCGCCCACCAATCAGAATAGTGGCGGGCCCTATGCCGCCATATTTGAAATACACTGAGTACAGTGTATTTGAAGGATGCCGCCATACAGCGCGCCGCTATTCTGATTGGTCGGCGCGTTCAGCGCGCCGACCAATCAGAATAGCGGCGCGCTGTATGGCGCCATCCTTCAAATACACTGTACTCATTGTATTTCAAAGATGGCGGCATAGCGGCCGATGCTATTCTGATTGGTCGGCGTGCTGAAGGCGCCGACCAATCAGAATAGCGGCGCGCTGTATGGCGCCATCCTTCAAATACACTGTACTCAGCTCCCGGCTACCTCGCGGCCGCTCCGGAGATAAATGTCCGCCGGTGGTCATCCCTAAGCGCAGAGGACCTTCCTGAGGTCCGCTCCGCTTATGGCCGCCATCTTGGTCCACCCTGAGCGGGTGTAGTAAACGCTGGTGACGCTGGTGACGTTACTTATCTCCAGACATTTATCTCCGGACATTTTATCTCCGGACAAAGCCACGGAAGTTGGCTTTTGGCCGGAAATAGAATTCTAGGCAATTATATAATAGATACATGAGGTCACTATATACTTTAATGCATTAGTGGACAGGAAGCTATTTTTTGGTGATTGATTACCGATATTATTCTATTACTGAATGGACACTTTGGTTAAAACCAATAATCGAGGTTGATGTTTCATAGGCTATTTAAATGATCACTGTACACAGGCTTCATAATACTGCTTATTGATACCAGCATGGTTTATTGATACCAGCATTGCTTTCTGATAGGTTTCTAAAGGTACCGTCACACGGGGCGACGGTTGCGGCAAAGTTGCCGGCGATGCGCGGGAGCGCGCATCCCTGGCAACATCGCCGGGGAGATGTCACACGGAGCAACTTACTGGCGATGTCGCCGGCTAGTTGAGGCGGCTATCGCTCACTGGGTTGCCCAGCAACTCAGCGAGCGGTGACTCGCAATGTTGGAGATAGGCGGTGTCGCCCGCAACATTGCAGATTGCCGCGTTACACAGGACGATCAGGCATGATCGCCTCAGCATCATCGCCAGGTTTCCCAACATGTTGGGAAACCTGGCGATGTTGCTCAGGCGATTTATCGCCTGATTATCGCCCTGTCACACGCAGCAATTCGCCGGCGATGTCGCCACAATTAGGCCACGCCCCTGTGTTCCCGGCAACATCGCCGGCGATGTAACCCCGTGTGACGGTACCTTTAGGGCTACCATTTCCATATTGGTTATAATACAATTTATACGAATGGTGTTACTTATCATGACCCTTATATGTATATATATATTACTATAGACACCTTACGCTTTATTGAAGGATAATATGCCACACATTGTTTTTGGTTCCCCTTGACAACTCATTTTACACTCTTGGTGTAGATTGTTCATCATATGTTGTATATGAATATTGGTCTTCTAACGTTGCCTTTTGTACATATCATGATGATTACTGCTTAACAAAGTGTACCCTTTGAGGTGTGTGGATTGTTTTACAAGCATTGTTTGCTTTTCATCCTGGCGAGGAACTCCTTGATATTGTTTTTAATAGTTTTTAAATGTAAATGTCAGCATATTTGTTAAATAAATCACTTGTATATACTTTTTCAGATATATTGTGTGCTCCCAGTTCTTATATATGCCATGTCTTTTTCTTGCATGTTCATTCTAGCTATCGTGACATGGTGAGCACCTACTGCTCTTGACTTATTTACTATTGTGGTGCTCCTCTTCATCCCCCTTTTTCATTGATTATATGTCCCAGAGTTGTCTCCATTGTGTATACGACCTACAACCATCTCCAATGTGCATACAGACAGCAGAAGCCTCCATTGTATATAAAGCTAGCAGAAGTCTCTATTGTTTATGCTCTGTTGTGTATACAGTCAGCAGCAGTCTCTATTGTGTATTCTCTATTGTGTGTACATTTAGCAGCACTATCTATTGTGTATACAGCCACTAATAATCTATATTGTGTATGCAGCCAACTGCAGTGTCTATGGTGTATACAGTGATCAACAGAATTTATTGTGCATTCTTTATTGTGTATACAGCCATCAGCAGTCTCTATTGTGTATTCTCTATTGTGCATACATCCAGCAGCAGTGTTTATTCTGTATACAGCCAGTAGTAGTCTCTATTGTGCATACAGCCAGCAGCAGTCTCTATTGTGTATACAGCTAGGAGCAGTCTCTATTGTGTATTATCTATTGTGTGTACAGCCAGCTGCAGTCTCTATTGTGTATACAGCCAGCAGCACCCTCTGCTGTTTATACAGTCTTGGATAGCGAGACATTTCGGGTCTCCAGCCTCTACCTAAAATTCTCCACCAGCCCTGTGCTATTCCCCCCACCACCTCCCTCCACAGAACCTGGATACAGCAACTCCAAAGGAAAGGTCTTTAGCACAAAACAAAACAGGTCTGCACAGTACAGCTTCAGGTATAGAGTGAAACTCTATCAGCAGCAACACCTGGTGAAAGGAGAGGCAACTTAAAGGTTAGGGAGAGTGGATTTCAGGTGAGTCACACCCAACCCTCACATCAACCAACTGAGCACAAGACCTTCACATCCGTACCTCATGCAGCTCCTGAAGAAACACAAACATAAACACACATAGCAGCATACAGCAAAGTCAGCACAATCTAAGCATGACAGTACCCCCTTTTTTAAGAGAGGCCTCCGGAGACTACAACAGACACATCTGAACTAAGTCCACATCTGCACAGTGATTAGACATGAAAGATGTTACGGGTCACCAAAACTGAGAGTAGTTCAAGTCAGTACAGCAAAGTATTACAAATGGCCGATATCTGAAATGTTCTTATAGCCCCAAAACTAGGAGCCCCAGCAGCATGCCTCCACCTGATGTGTTTGGACAACACCCACACATACTCTTTCACTCTCAGGTCTGGACCTGCATGTTTATTTCCAATTCTGCGGCCACAGTCAGAGGACACACATCCAGGACGGCAAACTGCAGCAGTGTACCCCGGGGCCCTGGGCTCCCTCCCCTGGAGTGCACAGCAGAACTTCTTGTAGTGGGGTAGGAGTCCGTGCAACCAGTATGGTAGAAATATGTTGTAGCTAGGCAATTACTCACACAGAAAGCCCCCCAAGTTACAACATTTCTGGCCTGCCACTGTCACTGGGTTGTGTTTCTCCAGCCAGGGAAGGCCCAATACAATGGGAGTGTGCAGGTTCTCCAAGAGGTGACAAGACAGGTGGTGGAGAGTTTCTCCTATGCTCAGGTTCACATTATGCACCACTTGGGAGAGGACTTCCTGGCTGAGTGGAACTGAGTCGATCGAGGCAATGGGCATGGGTCTCACTAAAGCACTGCTGGTGAGACCATGAGCCTGAGCAAAGCAAGAATCCATCAACCTGACCCAAGCTCCTCTATGAAACAGAACCAGTACAGTCTCGGTTTTACCATCCCCACCACCTTGCCAGACAGTGTGAATGAAGACTTACAAAGGAAGGAAATATAAACCCTCTGGTCGTCTCCTTCCGATTGACCCGAGGTAGGCTGTTTCTGAGACTGCATGGTTGTCTTAGAGCGAACATAAACACTCACAGCAGCATCCAGCAAAGTCAGCACAATCTAAGCGTGACAAGGGTCATGAAATTCCTAATGGTAGTCCTGACTGCATTGCTAACCACTGAGCGACCATTATAAGTTAATAACTATGACTGTAAGTCAAGCAGCTGAGGCTATGTTCACACGTTGCATTTTTTTTCAAAATTTGTGTTTTCATCATTTTTTTATGCAAACTAACAGCTACTTTTTACAGTACATAGCAAAAGCTATAAGGTTTCAGAAATCTTGTGCACTCTTTTCTTTCTGACTAAAATAGTACATCACAATCGCATAAGGCCTTTAACTACTACTATCCCGAGTGCTTTCAGCACAGTACAGGCATAAAATGGCTATTCTATGGCTGATTCCTTTCTTTTACACTGCCTGTGACAACCCCGTTGATTGGCTGTGCTACACCATGTGATCAGATTGCTTCAGGGCATTATGGGGAAACTCTTGCTGCCACGCCTGTTGCCATCCGCTTGCTCACTGAGTAAGTAGCATGAGTGAAATGACACAGCAATTTCTAATTTTTTTTTAACTGATACTTGCAAATCAAATTATAGATTTCTCTACTTTGTGTAGAATTATAAATTTCAGGAAATTTGACACAAATTCAGTACTCCACTCTGCTTATCTCTACTAAACAGTATAGGAATTGTAAGCTATATCTAATTAATTTTATTTCAATAAATAGGCTTTTACATAGATTTAAAAGGGTTTGTCCACTACTGGACAACCCCAGCTTAAATAATTCAGGAACCCTAATTAAAATATATACAATCTATACTCACCTCCTGTAGTATTACCATTAAAGTAATGCCTGTTTTAACTGTTCCAGGCAAGTAATATGACTTTTAGTTTTATGCCAAGTAGGGACCACTCGTCAGCTACAGCCTATAATATTTCTTTAGAATGGAAAGCCACCATATAATATTGATGAATGTCAGCCCAAAAGCTTCCGCTAACTGGCTATAGTCAGCATGTGAGAGGAGAATAAGCCCAGTGGGCATGGGCTTTCTATAAATCCCATCCACAGTACCTGTACTGTACCAAGTAGCATTTTAGATGCAGTAAAAAAATGCTGCATCCAAAACATTGCTAATCCTGATCGTGGGCACGTACCCACAAAGTGTAGTATTGTCAATATGATGCCGTTACTCAGTAAGAAGATTTCCAGATCCCTCAACTCATAATAAGTGCCCCACAGTCCCCTACTTAGTGTGTGGGTCCCCACAGCCTCCACAGAGCAAGGGACCCCTCAACCAGCCAAAGACAATGAAGGTTGCCACAACTACCTACTCAGTATGGGTGCCCCAACATCCCCTCACTATGTATGGGAGCCCTTAAATTAATATAGGACCCCTCACAAACCACACTCAGTATGAGATCTGCCTACTCAGTATGGAACCCCCACAATCCTCTACTCAGTATAATTCTGATCACAGCCACTTACACATTTTAATGGTCCCACAACTTCCACTCAGTATTTTGGCCTCCACTTAATATGGGTACCAAAAGTCACCTACTTAGTATGATGGCCCCCATATGACCCCAACTCAGTATAATGGCCTCCACAGCCACTCACACAATATAATGGCCTCTAAAACTCCTCATGCAGAATGATGGTGCCCACAACACTCACACAGTAATGAATTCATTACAGTCCCCCCAACAGAAATTAAGACTCCCACAACTCATCACTTCACTTTGTAGAGGGTTCCCACTCAATACTGGGGTCCTCACAGGTCCCACCGCTCATACACTTAGTTGTATGGCCCTACACTAGACCACAATCTCAGCTTTATGGTTTCCACGAGCCTCCCAATTAGTATGATAGGCTCTCACAATCCCACCAATCAGTATGATTGCCCTCCTTCAGGTCCCCCCCCCCATCAGTATGATGTCCCCAAACAATATCATAGTCCCTTCACTTACTGTCTGTTTAGCGGGACTAGTACTGAGACTCTACATTACAGGCGCTGTATGGGGGATCATCATGTCTGCAGTACAACGGAGTCTCAGACTCACAGGTGCAGGATGAATGGTGGAGCCTTCTGCTCCCTGATCCACCATTGTATTCATCAGTATCTGTATCCTGAAGATGTATATACTGCTGAAATTATGATGACATAGGGAGGGGAGTGGGCTCATGTCAAGCGGTGTCAAGCTCCCCCCAAGTTACAGGCACCATGGCGGCTAGTGGACTGCCACTATGGATGGGCCTGTGCTTACGTCTACACATATTCAGGATATAGTTAGTAAGCAAACGTGTTTTTACAATTGCCTATATGGAGAAAAATAAACAAAGAAAATACTGGAAAAACACTAGGAAAACACAAATAACTACCCTCCCCTAAATTCATAATTCTTAAGAAATAAGTTACTTTACATTTCACTTCTTATGTAGGTGTAAGGTGGACAACATTTGCAAGGAGTTTGTATGTTTTCCCTTTGTTTTAGGCTTCCCTCCTACATTCCAAACACATACTCATAGATGTTTAGATTGTGAGCCCCAATGGGACAGTATTACTGATGTATGTAAAGCACTATGGAATTAATAATGCTATATAAGAGAATAAATATTATATATAATAAATAAAGAGCAAGGGTCATACAGTAACATACAGAACATCATGCATGGTTTTTACTATTGAGCCAATGTGTTAGATTTTTTTACATTTTGTAATAATCCTTATCAATATATATGGTGCTATATGGTTATATTCCCATCATAATTTAGTCTCATCCTGAAAGAGAAGGGAGAATTGCTGCATTGGGATAGGGAGCTGTTCAGAGTGTGGTGTTGCCCTTTTAAGCAGGGTGAATCGTGGCCCCTTTAAGAGAGATGTGACAGCATCTTTATCTGAGCATGCCTAGAGCAGATACAGATAGAAAATATATAGCAGCAGCATCAGCACCAACAACCTGATGGGGTGAAAAATACACAGCAGATCCCTGATCTGTATATTGTACTATGGGTAAGAATCATAGCAAAGGTGACCTCTCAATCAATGATCATACATGTGAAAGGCGAACATTATACTGTAATGTACTGTATATGGCAGCTGAGAGCTGGAGGAATGAGCACAGAAAGATAAGGCAGGGAAATGGTCATTATTATATTGGTACATTTATTTAATGTGACAGGAGTTCTTGGAAATGCTATACGGTGTACAGTATGTATTGAATGTTTAGCAAGCAGATTGTGCAGGTTAGAAGGATCTGAGATGCAGAGTAATGCAGAACACGTGATATTAATATTGCATAATAATTAGTGTGCGGCATTACAGAGCAATAATTTACTGGTATACAGTATATTTTTCAGCAGGTATTGGCATAATCATATCACTGTTAAAGAATCCTTTATTTCCCTGAAACTTGAATTCTTTGAATGTATTTTTCTATATTGTAAGTGGAATTTTTTATTTCACATTACTTAAGCAGTTTGTGATAAATAATATGGTATACTCTGAGGGCTGAGTGTGAGACACCCCAGGGTATGGGGACTCGGGTGTCTGGGCCCTCTGCTGCAGTAGGGATGTCACTGGTGGCCTAACCAGACCCGTGGCCCTAGTGAGGAGTTGAATGGG